>JAYRCI010000184.1:0-25000 GCA_038088585.1 Chrysina gloriosa | reverse complement strand
ATTGAATTTTTTACTATTAAATTATTTGTGGAAGTTTGTATTTTTTCTTCAAATTTTTTGCTATTGGTGTGACTTTTTATATGCAGCGATGTCAGAGTCATCTGTCATCAAGTGGGGAAAACTATAACGAAAACTAAGGGTATCTAGAATCACATCATAGAATTCCGTCATCTATTCTAAAAAAGATGAAGATGGCGCCATAAGAAATAATGGATTTTTCAGTATAATCATTGCTAGACTTTGTTAAAAATGTGTTTGACGTATTAACTGACGATGCCACAATATCATTGAATATTAAAATAAGTTATCATTAAATAATAAAATGGCATCGTCAATTAAGACGTTATCCACCCTTTTATCAAACTTCAGTCATTATTAAGGTTTGATAAAGAGTGGATGACGTATTATCATTTAAGTAGTATAAACCGATATTTGTCTCCACTTACGTGCAAGGCACGACATTATAATTTGTAGAAGTGACAGCGTTAGTCTGGTTTACAACCACTTAATGATAACTATAAAGTTTAGTAAAAGAGTGGATGACCTGTTATGGCTTCATACTATACATTGAAACTTAGAACGTGTAGTACAGTCGTTTCAGATAGTTGTAGTACTGTTGGCGCAAATTAAGCAACTCTAGTTATTACTGAGGTTCGACAAACAAGTATATGATGATGTAGTGTTAACCGGACTGCTTGTAATTTAGGGGAGTGACAGCGTCAGTCCGGTTTACAATACTTAATGATAACATTGATAACTTATCATGCATTCGTTTGTCGAACTTTACTAATTAATATATCAAACAAACCATATAGCTAACCAATTACGTGCTATTTTATACTTTATAATATATAATACACAGTGATCCTCAAATGCGTTTGTTTTCGTCCAAAAATATGTGTATGCAGCTGCTGAAGGGATTTATTCTTTATTATGTTTGCTACTGTTCATGTGAGAGCCTATTAAAAATTTGCAAAAAGAAGTAATATGGCAAAAGATATATTTCTGATCCTTATACCCCCTAGAGGTACCGCATAAAATATTTTTGAAAAATTTGCAAAAAACAGTTCTGGGCTGATTCGGGTTAAAGGAGTTTCACCTTGCTTCCAAACTTATGGACGGTAGTGTATACCTGAAACTCAACCTTGGTGTGACCTTGGCCAAATTGGTGCGCCTACTTACAGATTTTGACACACAATTTTTCCAAGGCTAACTCTTTGGGCGTGGATTTTAAACATTGACAAACGTTTATGTGACCTCTGTCAATTTCAAACGTCATCAACCGTCACATTTTGATGAACGCCAATTTTCCGGAGAAAAAAGTCGCCATGAGTTCATCCATCCGCAATTCTTCCTTCATAATCAAACGACAGCTAAGGATTTCCGCTTTTCGCCCTTGTAGAAGCACGATGGGCGATCCGATCGAGCACGCGACGGGATTAGAGAAACGCGAGTTGCTCTCGAAGCTGGCGGGAAATCAGGACCCGTTCGACATGAAGGTACTGAAACGGGGTCCCGGCACCAAGACCCGTCCCAATGAGATTCCGTCGGCTTTCGGCCAACGATTGGTTGGTTGCCTCTGCGAGGAAGACGCCATGCACTTAAATTGGATGTGGTTGGTCGAAGGACAACCGCGTCGATGCGAATGCGGGTATTGGTTTAAGTTAGTGAAATCGTGCCCGCTGTAAGATATTTTTTAATTTTTGTTTGTTGTTGCTATTTGTTGTTAATAATAATTGAAATGTGATTGGAATAAAAAGTTATTTTCGTCGTTCGTATCTTTTAATTATTATTCTAATTACCACCCGATAGCTACAGAGGTGGATATGTCAAAATATGGGGTCTTATTCGTGAAATTGTAACGAATAAGAAAACATACATATAGATTTGACCACGACTGTGCCTGTAAATGGCCGTAGGCTAATTATGTTGGTAGCACCTTGGTAGTATGGATTTTATTTTTCTACAGTTGGTGGAATCCAGTGCCGTAGGCCTTACTATAGAATTACTGAGCGACATAATGTTGCGAACATATATGTAATACTACGGCGCTGGATTTCACCAACTGTAGAAAAATAAAATTCATACTACCAACATAACTATTGAAATGGTTGTCTGGCAATCTCAACCAATCACAACGCAATGTGTCTCGGTGTATTGAGTATGGATTAGTTTTAGTTTTTAATAACTTCAAGCTTATTGTTTCCGATTGGAATTTAATCTATTTTATTGGCTGGAGTTGCTGAATTTGCGCCAATAAAACTACAATAGTAACATTGCGCTATTCATACTATAACATTCAGTTTCAATATTTAAATTCTAGTACAGTCGTATCAAATAGTTGTAGTATTATTGGCGCAAATTGAGCAACTCTACTTGTATCTTCTCTCGTACCGTTTATGATCGATTGTGACTAAAAGAAACCACACATTCTTGCGATGCTTATTTATTAATTTTTCTCCTTCCATATACAGATATATGATTAACAAAAATAACATATTTGAATACATACGCGTAAATAAAATATATTTATAAATAAAAAATAAATAATGAGTATGTCACGAATACGTTTGTGTACGTTTTTAAACTTCATTATCATTATTACTTTTGTATTTAACACAGAATCATAGCTCTATCATCGTACGCACATGTGCAACATGGTTAAAACGCTAGGACTCGGCTAATCCGTGAAATTTAAAAGTTATATCTCGTAAAATATTGTCAATGAGAGAAAACAACAACAATTTCGCCGCCCCACCATCATCCATCCTATATCCATTAAATATTACATTATATACAAGCTACCGAAAAAAGTACAAATCACACAGGGTTCTTCCTTTCTGCCTTTCCTCGAGCTCTCTCGACGACTTTATACATTTGATGGAGTAAATTTTCTTTTTTTAAACTATGTAAGTAATTAAAATGTATTTTTTCCTAAACTTTTCTCGTGTTTCAAAATCGGAATGCTTTTTTATTTATTTAATATGGCGATCATATAGTACGGGTCCGCTAACTAGCCTCGAACTAGAATTATCTGGAAAACATGTTCTGTTGATTGGCGTCGTTTTCGAAGTCGCTCCACGCGTTGTTCAACTCCATGAAGATGAGCCTGGCGACGTTCTCGTTTTCCGTTCCCACTTGCTGCAAATCGAAACGTAAACGGTATATCGCATCCTATAATATTACGGTGGGCGTGCCGAAAAGTAAGTACCACCCACACTTTCGTTTAATTGCCCACAGCATAGAAACTATGCTGATGTAATCGACCAACGTCATCGACATAACCTAGTGCAAGTTCGCGTTAAGAATGCAGTACTTGTTGCTGTTGTTCCGAACAGAAGCCATTCGAAATGCAACAAACTCACGGCATAAGTAAGGTTATGTTTGACAAAAGTGGCAACTATCGAGGCAGATGTTACGGATTCGAACGCCAGAACGTAATTGGCTAGCGCTTACGAGGCCGGCACGCCCTCTCTCGTTTTTCATCAGACGTTAGTTACCTTATCGGGATGTACGGCGAGGCAAGCTTTCCTGTAAGCCTTCTTGACGTCGGCGGGCGTCACCAGCTGATGCATCTCGCATTTGTTCCATTTGGTGCCTTCCCACAGCACTACGTGCATCGTACACAACAAAGCTCGGATGTTATTCTTCTTACCGTCGATCTAAAATGTGTGTTACGGTTTATTTTTGTTTTTTTAAATAAAAAAGTGAAAAATGATCGTTTTTCTAAGAGATATTTGAATATGTTTTTAGGGAATCTTCTAAATACGTTTCAGCAAGGACAATGTTATCTTCATAGGCGACTAGGATATTGAGGGTGATAACACTTCCGACATCGAAACACTCTTTTTGTTAATTTTCTTTTTTTTGAGTTCAAAAATTCTCGTTTATCGGCCTTAATTTTAGTAGATTATACTCTAAAAATCAAACTCCTCTGCTTCCCTCTCCAAATGTAGGACATTCTTCATTTCTTCAATTAT
This sequence comes from Chrysina gloriosa, assembly GCA_038088585.1. Taxonomy (NCBI): domain Eukaryota; kingdom Metazoa; phylum Arthropoda; class Insecta; order Coleoptera; family Scarabaeidae; genus Chrysina; species Chrysina gloriosa. The sequence goes on along the minus strand of JAYRCI010000184.1, from coordinate 21,020 downwards.
TGATTAAAGTTAAAGCAAGTAGTGGCTACGACCCTGTTACAAACCCTGGTGTTAGCAACGATATGACGTCAGCAACTGTCATCTAATTCGACGGATGGCTAACACAACCTTCATCTATCGGATAAATATCGAACTAGATGGTATTAGTAGCTGACGTCACATCCGATTTTATATTCTATCGGAGTAGAAACCGATAGCAGCCAACGAAACACGATAGGTCACCGTGCGTAAAATTATCACGTGACCTACCAAGTACTCGGCGCTTTGTGACAATTCTCATGTTAACTGAGTGCTTAAACGAAGTTATAAACCGTCGGTTAAGTTGATCACATGATATTGCGCGCTGACTTGTCTATTTTGATGGAAAATATCAACTTATATGTAGCACATTTCATCGTTTACGTTAAGAATGCAGTATTGGGATCGATAGGGCAATAAAATTCTTGAATCTGATGTACGTTCAACTTACACAAAGCACCCACTGCATTCTTAACGTGAACTCGGTATGGTACGCTACATTTTTGATAACTTCACGTGATAAGTAGATTGCGTGATTCCATGCCCAAAACCGATCTTATCGAAATCCGACGAAAATCTAAAGGTTACAAACGAATTCGGAATTCAATCGAAACACGGCTGAATTATCGCCATTATCTTACCCACTCCATTATTTTCAACTTTTCCGGATCCATATCCTTCGCGATTTCTTCCTTCCTCATCTCGTTAATCGTGCGCGGCGCGTTGTCCTTTTTCGCCGCGAACTGGTAACCCTGCGAGCCGAGTAAATCCCCGAAAACGTCCTCCGATTTCGCCCCCTTCGCTTTAGGCTCGTTCTTACCGAAGGCGCTGTCGAAATGCGATCGGCTATAATCGGGTCTCGGATCCACGGGACTCTTGGCGAAATGCTGCGGCGTGGTCTTCGCCCCGCCCACTTGCGCGCTGGGCGTGGCCGTGTGTTGGGGTGTGACATTAGGCGCCTTTCGAGGCGAATAAGTTCCGTTGTTGTTATTATTGGAGGTCGACAAATTGGGTGTCGAATGCGACGACCAGGATGCGTTTAAATTACCTGCGATTGCAGAAAACAGATAAATATTACTATAGCGAGTTCACGTTAAGAATGCAGTAGGTGAAGCTCTGAACGGAGGCGCAATAAAAATAGGACAAACTCCTCGGATAAGTAAAGGTAAAGTTATGTTACACCAAGTGACATCTATCAATTGCTATGTCAGATATGCTGCGCTTTGTGTAATTTGGAAGTCGTCGTTATTAGTAGCCTGGGCAAATGGCGGTAACAGCGTACGTTTACGAAATAAGTTACGACAGCATCGCCGACTCCCCACTCCAGTCAGTACTAAATCGATGCGCTGTATGCGAGTAGTTCTGTAGTTTATGTAGATCTGTCGTAACTTATTTCGTAATTACCGCTGTTTGTTCAGACTAGTTATTATCCAATCAGATTCAAGAATTATACAGCTTTATCTATCCCCCACTGCATTCTTAACGTAAACTAAGGATGGAGCCCGTAGAGAGCTCTGTGTCAAACCTTACTCATAACTTATTAGTTACTAGAACTACAGCGCGAATAAGTCACAAACTATGAATATATATATATATATCAAACGGGATAATCTTAGAACTTTTCGCGTGCTCCACATATACCAACTTACTTAAATCCAAACTTACCCAATCCCGAGAACAGATCGTTGGTGTGGTTAGGAACTTCCGTCTTAGGAGTAACCGTTGGAACCGAATTGTTAACGATTAAATTCAAACCGTCCCAGCCTCCGCTCGTCCTGTTCGAACTGCCGAAAGGATCGAATAGATCGTCGCCGCTCAGATTGACGGCGTTCTCGTTATTACCGTCGAAATTCGTCTGGCTCGGGGTGGAGCCGCCTATATCCGCCAGGGGCGCCGAGAAATCGCTCAGGAGATCGAAATTCGTGCTCGGAGATGTCTTCGGAAGAACGCCATCCGGATTGCCGAGGCTGTTTAAGTTAAGGAGATCGACTGCTTCTTCCACTAGGTGTACGTCGTTGTCGCTTTCTTCTATCTAGAAATTGCGACCAATAAACGGGGGTGGTCAATGAAATGAGGTGTGGTTAAGGAAATGGGCGTAGTAAACGGAATGGGCGTGGTCAAATAAATGGGCGTTTTAAAGAATGTAACTTGGACGAATCACAAGTCATCCACAATTTGATTGGGTGCTTTGATTTACCTCGATTTGCGTCTCCACGTTTATAATATCGTCGGTGCGTTGCGGCGAAGAAGAAAGCTCGGCCACGGGTATCGGAGGCCTTTTAGGTTTCTCAATGGGCTTCGACGGTGGCGGTGGCGGAGGTCGCTGCGGTTTGGTTGCCGGTTTGCTAACTGTAATGGGAGTTTTGACGAAATATTCTTCTTATATAATAATAATTTTAATTGTCCTAAGTTGAAACAACACAGACATTGTCAATCCAGCATTACAATAAAAAAATGAAGTAATCCGACAATAACATTAGAGAAATGTCTGGTCAATATAGATGATGTATAAATAAAAAACATAAATACTTAAAAGATAAAACAGTAAAGGACAAACAACTGTTATTTTCACACAAACATACAAGAAAGCGATGAATGGGGCGGAGCTCCCCTATGAGTGATAGGTGTTAAATAGTACGCCCTCTAATAACAAAGAAGATAACACGTATTAAATAAAATAAGTAGAGATTAAAAAAGTAAAAACCTTGCATTATGTCGATGGGATTATACAGTGCGAAGTTATATGTCCTGTCATCCGTACGTAAGCGAGTTCAAACTTGTTAAAATACTAATTTCCATATGTAGAGAAGCCAGCTTAAGTTCCGTTGCACGCTTAGACCACATAGTACATGGACTGCTCATAGGCCGCCATTTGTCGCCCACACAGGAGCAATGATCGTGACGTAATATGGTGACGACGAAACCCGATGTTTTCCGATCGCACTCAACGGAAGTGCAACTGTCACGAAAAACTGACTGACTGAATATTGAGGTTAGAAACTATGTACATACTTATATGATAAGTTGTCAACACGCGATCGGGAAGCATCGGTGAACATCGGAAAAAGCCGATGTTTCCCGATTGCACCATGTTACGTCACAATCTTTGGCCGCCTTCGTTGCGATAGTTCCCTATGCTGACGAGCAGTCCATGTACTATATGATCTAAGGTTGCACGTCATTAATTGCAAGTGACGTCACATGCTTACATGTTAACAAGTTTAATTGAAACCACAACATTAATACAGCGCCACCTACAGTTATTATTAAGAATTACAAATGTGAACGGTCACTTTTGCAATTACTACAGATTTTTAAGTGTTGCATATCTTTTTATAATTTATAATAGTTATTGTTAGATTTGTAATTTTTAAACGTATAAATATCAACATTGCGGTAATTAATTGCAATTCACACAAAAATACTGACTATTCACACATAAACAAATCATTATTAAACATATTCTGTAGATTTTTTATTGTAAATATATTGACAAAACTTGCAGCCAAAGCGCAGGTGTATATTACAAATTTTCTTCTTCCTCGCTATCACTGTCACTGTCACTCTCGATGAGATGAATTATTATAATTAATTTCCAAAAAACTGATTGTGCATATTCCTGACATAAGTCTGTAGGAAATTAACCCGTGCAAAAGCTATATGTGTCTCAACTCCATTAATCCGCATCGAGGATTATCCTTTTTCCATCGGAAGCCTAATTCTCTTATGACAATCCCAAGAGATGAAAGACTTCCATTAAAGATGTCTCTTCCTTTTAATACATCCAAAACAGTTTTTCGTGTTATATGTTGTTCTAAAATTATTACATCCTATAGTAATAAATTATAGAGTAAACCTCGTATTGAATTTCCTCACTCCTTCGATGCATCTCTGATGGATCACCATGGTCACCATCATCAATTTGACGGATAGATCCTGTCCTAATTCTAGCTTCTTTCGGACCTCCCACTGGCACATTCTTAACAACGGCTTGTGAAATTGTACTTACTGTTGATATATTAAGATTTAAAGCTGTAGCAACACGTTGCAATTTAAGGTTATATTTCTGGCGTCCGTATACTAACTAAAAACAAGTATTACCTCTTTTACAGCCTCAAACGATATTAATGTTTGCTTGTGAAGGCGGTAATTGTGTCGTTCTTTTTCAAAGAGCGTTATCAACCAAGCCAATCATTTCCTTTGGGTGCTTGCACAAAGTCTTCGACATTTTTTCAAATGGCACGTGATAACAATTTTTCGTTAGTTTTTCAAAGAACTGGTTTTAATACAGCCAGGGGAATAATAAGTAAAAAAAAAAAAACGAAGGATAACAATATAAACAGAACACGCGAATGACAGGCAGACACAAATAAGATTTGTCACCACTGTAACTGTCGCGCGAATAGAAGAACTTTACAAAAAAATTATGATGTGCTTAATTTATCGGCATTTTAAACTAAGGCGTCGCACACATTAATATGAATACATGCAAAATATACGTTAGACATAATGAGTAATACTTCATGTAGGTGGTTATCAATTATTTTGTGGCATTTCTAAAGTTATGCGGATTCGTATTGTACGGTTGGTAGCGTGACGTCATAAACATGAAGGGGATGACGTGCAACGGTAGTTACACCGCCTCCTCTATAGTTATATTTTGTAGTTCTATTTTAAGTTGGCAATAGCCCTCTGGAGGAAAAAGAGAGATACAGAGCGAGGGAGAATAACATGTATTTATTATACCCATATTGCTTATGGAAGGAGAAAATCGTGAGCATCAATATGAGAGCGGAATATCTAACCATCTCACTTTCATGGGGGATTTCACTAAAATGCGCATGCGCCACATGTGTAAACTTATTGGCCGAGCAATAACAGCCATTATGAAAATTGGTGGTATTTGTATTTGTGCTGGTTTGTGCTCTTCTGTCCTGCATTTTGTTTAAAGAGCGTTTTTCTTTTCCTTTCCTTCTAAAAACACTGGCCCATAATTACATAAATATAATATTGTTAGTCAAATACAACAAACAAATATTTGTAAAATTTACCTATCAAAATCAATACAAGAGTATTTATTTAATAGTAAAAAATCGCCAAAAATTTACATTCCACTACGATTTAATTAAAGAGGTTGCAGATGTATTAAGCGATTATGATCTATATCAGAGTATCATTAATGTTATTATCATCATCCGAATCAGGAACTATATCAAAAATTTATCATCGTCTATCACACATTTATTATTTACCATTCTCGGTAATTACAGCACAAATTTAGCAAAGAAAAACCTGTAAAATCAATTCTGCATGTAATTATAATTCAAAATTTGTGATGTAAATATTAATACATTCACCAAACTTTGTTATATTATTATAATAATTGGTTACTTTGTTTAAATTTAAACCGCCAACTTCTTTCGGTGGCGCATGTCCAGTAAATACCATTCACCCGTAAGAAAAGGATAGAGTGATGGTATACCTCTCGTATTGTTAGTCACGTTTCTCCCTCATTGTCAGGCTAGGGAATTAGCAATATAGATATAATAAATATATGGAGAATAACGAGCTTTTAGTTGTGCGTTGTAGTTGTTTTAATTTTTAATTAAATTATATTACAAACCTCAGAAGTATCAACGTGTTAGACTCTCGGAGAGGTCAAGGTATATATATATATATATATATACTAATAGGCCGTAACGGCCCAGGGCTTGTTCGCAGCCACCAGCTGTATACATATGTGAATACCGTACCGCTCCTGGCCCGCCCAATGGCATTTTCCCTGTTTTCCCCAGCATATTGGAGGTAGCAGATCCATTTTAGGATTTTAAACTACTACGCTCCGCCGCGGCCGGGTTTCGAACCCAGACCTTCTCGTTGTGAAACGTGATTTTCACCACTGAGCCACTAGGGGGTTGAGATCAAGGTGAAAAGATCTAAAGTTTGCTAATATCGTTTAAAATTTAGGTCTTTTCAGCTTTGCCTTCCCGAGAGTCTAACACGTTGCTACTTCTGAAGTTTGTAGTTACGTTGTACTCGTTACTTCTGCCTGCCTGTAAATTATATGTTGTAAAACGATAGTTTTATGTCTAAATCCGTCCCGTTCAATTGAATCGACAGCAGTAAAACGACAAAACTTACCGAAATTGTCGACGGTCTCGTCCTTTTCAATCTGAGACGTAAAAACGGTATCCATGATGCGTAGTGTCTTATCGGTGAACCAGGGGGCGGGTTGCGAAGGTTTCCTTTCGACGTCGGAAACGAAAACGCTGACGGAAACGGTAAATTTCGACTGGTAATGATCTTGACCTTCGGCCAGCTCGTCCAGTTCCGATTTATTGAAGCCGAGACAAATTTCGTTCTCCGGGACGAAACCCGTATGGAACTGTAATTGGCAGATCTTGATCCCGGTGGCTTTGCCTTGAGTCATTACGCCCCCTAGGACGTTCCTCGCGTGATAGATCACCACGCATACGTCTCCGTAGACGTTCACGTTGAGTGGCAAGAAACACTGAGAAAAGGCCGGGAATTTTTTTGTTTTAATAATCCGAATCAAGTTTTACCTTCCCCTCCATGATGCTAAATAACCGCATCCGTTCGTAATCCTGTAACGTCGATAGGACGCATCTGTTATCGCTGTAAACTTCGACGTACGGCCTACATCCGTCCCTGGAATTGCCAACGTTGACATAAAAATAAATCGAAAAATACCAAACAAATCCGGTTCGTACCTGATTTTCGTGAACAAAGGGACCGGTTGCATCTGCAGGGAGGCTATAGTTATCGGCTTGTAGTGGGGATAAATCGGGGGATCTCGGACGATATCGGCTAAGTAGTATAAGTACCGCAATTCAGACGGGCGCATGTTGGGAGGCTGACGTTTCACCGCGAACATTTGGAGAGCATCTTCAGGAACTTCGTAGAGACCGGAGTAGATCAGCAAACCGCAGACCAACGTGGCGGAAGTGGCTTTACCGTCCTGGAAGTTAGGAAAAATGACAACAGAAAAAAAAAAAAGGAACAATGAAAATCTTTCTTTCCTATTCGTTTACCGTTAGTGACGGAGTTGTTTTAAAGGCAGACGAAAGGGAAGAAGGTGTACAGAACGGTCCTAAGGTACCCACATGTCCAGTTAAATATGCGACCTTAGACCTCAGTAGCGACCCTAATAATACTTCCCCAAGTCGAGTGGTGGCTCTGTATTTCGGGTAGTGATTGTATTGGGTTTGCATAAAGAAATATCTTTTTAGTGTTTGTAGTGTAGGCTAGGTGTTGCTTGTTCACTCTGTTATTATTTATTATTATTAACATATATATTTGAATATCAATCGAAGAGGAATCAGTCTACATCCCTACGGCGCTGAATTCTCCAAAATAGTTGTTTCATCGGATGTAATAACATTCTTAGTACGATGAAAGTTACAATTTCAATATTACCACAAAAATCCTGGATGATCGTACGAAACGTTACTACTATATTGATAGATTACTTACCAAACAATGTACGACGCACACGTTCCTACTATCGCCCGCCAAATACTGATAGATATCTTCGCACAGTTGATACAAAGAGTTAAGTAACGGTGCCTTAAACTGTTCCGGGTAGGCAAACCCGCAATCCACCACCCTGGCCTGACCGAATTTCGAATAATACGACCTGCCGGAAACGTTATACACCGAAAACTTATTGTTCGGATGTCGCGTTTCCAAAAACAATCGGACGTCCTCGATATGATTCGTCCTGTAGGCGGATTCTATCCCCTCCGAAGGATACGGCATCACTATTATGCGAGAAGTGATGTAACTCATATCCAGGTCAGTTCTAGCTATCGATCTGGAATATAAGAAAAAGAAAAAAGAAAGACGATATAAATTTAAATTAGAGAGGGAGACGATTTATGCGAGACTTACTGTTGCATCGTTTGCATCACTTTCGAGCTCGTGTCTTTCAAATTCTTCAAGAAACTCCCGGCCCCGCCCCTCAACGAGGAAAATAGGCCACCTCCACCGCTCGGGGCGGTCTTTGGTTCCGGCTGTCTGTTTGGAGGAGTTTGAATTGGAGCCGGCCTCGGTGGTGGTGGAGGATTATTTTGCGATACCTGCTTTGCGAAATAGAAAATGGTGAATATAAGTTACAAGAAACGAACTTGAAAATGGCGGATTTACTTGCGAAGACAGTGATATTCGCATAAAATACGAGATGGGGAGAGACTAGGGTACACTCAACTCTCTCCCTTAAGAATTGTACCCGAGAAAAGGCGTGTGTTATTCCTATTACACTCTTTTGCCTTATTTCTTTACTACAAATTAAGCAACCGGAAGTGTCGACCACATGACCTAAAATCTTTTAGTTGGGAACACTTAGATGTTGGTACTAATACAATTTGGTAATAAAAATTAAAAACACACATAACCTAATTCTGAATAATTAATAAATAATAATTTTTAGTATAGCCAACTTAAGACACTTCTGGTTGTTAACTGTATTATCAAAACTAACCGTGAGTGGGACTGGCTGAAAGATAATTTGATTTTTTTAGTTGGGAGCATTGAGATGTTGGTACTAATACAATTTGGAAACAAAAATTAAAAACACATCTGACCTAATTCAGGGTAATTTTACCGAACAGAAGACAGAAATGTTCATATTTAGGGTTTATAATACTACACAACTTAAAACAGTTCTGGTAGTTCTCTGTTTTATCAAAACTGACTGCGGGTGGAAGTGAATTAGATATAAGTGGCAATTTTTGGTTGGCAACACTGAGGTGTTGGTAATAATACAAGTTGACACAAATTAAATAACCTTAAAAAGACAGAATTTTCATATGTAGGGTTTTTAGTCTAGCCAACCTAAGATACTTCTGGTTGTTCACTGTATTATCAAAACTTACGGTGGGTGGTGATGACTTAGAGATAATTTAATTTTTTTAGTTGGCAACACTGAGATGTTGGTAATGTTGAGAAGTTGACAACAAAAGTGTAATAACTTTAAAAAGAAAAGAATATTTTCTTCATTTGTAGGGTTTTCAGTATGGTCAATCTAGGACATCTTCAAAACTTACTATCAAAACTTACCGTGGGTGGGGGTGGCCTAGGGACGTTGTGCGACGGCGAGGGTTGAGCGGGCCTCGTTGGAAGCGTGGTTTTGATACCGTTAGCGTTGCTTAGATCGTTGGAAAAGAGATCATTAGTTGCAGTAGCCTCCGGTTTTGCCTTGATATCCAACGGCGCTTTGAGATTATAGCCGTTAGTTTCGGAAATGGCCGCTATTCGTTCTAGTATTTGTGGCGCTGTAAGTCGTTTCTCCGGATCGACTTGGAAACAACCGCCTAAATAGGAAAACGGAAGTAAGATGAGGTAAGTGACCTTGGTAAGCATCGCGTGATTGATGATATGTTTAAATTTATCCCTTCTTTGGTAACAATCGCTTAACTAGAAAAACAAGTAATCAAAGAGAGACAAGTGACCTTAAATTTCATTGGTTTGAAATTTCCATTTCTACGCGCGTGATTGGTCGAGATCAATCGCCAAGACAGAAATAAGGCAAATCTGACGTAAGTGACCTTAGTTGCATTTGTTGAAATTTCCGTTTCCGCGTGAGTAATTTTTGATTAGTGTACTTACGTATTATATCGTGGAAGCAGGAATACTTGGGATCAGGGGGAAACGTGTAATTGGCATTAATTATCCGAAGTTTGGAACTGTCTTCGAATGGATGTTTCATATAACAAAGTGTATAGAGGATACAGCCCAAAGCCCAGGTATCAACGGGTTTGCCTACGTGGTAATTGTTCCACGTATCCACCATTTCCGGGGCTCTATACATGGGAGTAGTGAATCTAGCCATCTAAGAAAAAAACAATGAGGTACAAAATGTGAATAAAATTCTGTAACAGTTACATTATCCTCGAGCATCGATCGTTGATTAGAGGTCCATGTCAAATCAGGTTGAAACTCCTCTAAGGTGGCCGAACCAAAATCGCATAATTTTATCGTTCCATCCTTCGAGATGAGTAAATTTTCAATTTTCAAATCCCGATGAATTGAGGGCTCTGGTAAAGAGTGCATGTACGTAACGGCTTTGCATGTTTGATAGAAAATTTGACAGATGGTTTCAGGATCAAACGGTGTGGTTCGGGATTGCAAAATTTCGACTAGCGAACCTCCTGGAAATTAAGCAATAATTAGATTGTCACCATCTAACAAGGTGATAGTAATTAGCACCTGTGCAAAGTTCAGTGATTAGCAGGAATTCGTGTTGGCCGTGTGATGTTTTACTTTTGTCAATGTAAGAGGCCGATAAGTACTGTATGATATTGGGATGACCGGCTAGCTTCTTCAAGACGTTAATTTCTTGTATTACATTCTTTTTAGCATCCTCATCGGCTGCTAATAACCTCTAAAACAATAAGAAGGTAAAAGGGGTGGATACATCTCCGATTGCGTCCGAATAAAATTGTTTACCTTCAGTGCGTAATCTACGCCGGTCGAGACGTCCTGGGCGACGAAAACGACGGCGAATCCACCTTCGAAACGTATCGAAAATAAGAGATCAAAAAGAAAAAATCAATAGATCGGTCATGTACCTTCGGCGATCACCCTTTTGATCCTCAATTTAACGTTGGACACCTCGATTATTTGACCGACAAAGCTATTCTCGTTCTGCGGATTGTTCGATGTGCTAAAATAACCAAAAGCTGATTGGAATATGCCACTCATTTTTGCTTAAAAAGGTTCAAATGATAGCATCTAACATATTTTGGGTTTGATACCGTTCGGAAGTAGGAACATTTAAGGAGATTGTCAATATATGTTGGTAATTAATCTGAAGAAAGGAAAAGTAGAGGAGGTTGGCAGGATTGATTTGAATCTAATTTCCACCATCCGGGTAATAAGTAAATTAAAGCTATTTACAATATTTGGAAAGTTTTAGGCACCAACAAAATTCTTATAGTTCATATGAATGCAGACATTCTTCTTAAACTATTTTTTTTAAACCATGATAATTTCAAAAATAAATAAATGAAAAAGCCACCATTTTGTATTAAATGCTATCTTGAAGTTAGGATACCGTCCCAAAGATGGCGCTCCCACCATAATACTTGAAATCTTTGGGTTTGTAAGTACATTGTAAGCATTTATATAATTTAATATTTAGATTATAAGTGGGACACGTGCATTACTTACACCTAGAGAAACGTTATACATATCTATAACACCGGTATCCGTTTCCTATTTATTGTTAACTACATATTCACAGTTTTAACCATTATCTTGCGATCGCCATCTATCGGACGGTGTACTAAATGGTGGTAGACAGAAAATAATTGTTTCGTTTTTCAAAAGTTCTTTTGAAGGTACTATCGCCAATTTAACACAAATTCCTGTTGTGTCTAAAATTCCACGTTTAGAAAAAGTTACAATTTTTGAGATAAACACTGGGAAATACAGGAATTTTTGGTTGACCTCTTTACAGATCCCTACATGTTCGACTTTAGAATTTTTCCCTCTATATTTATCTGGGTGACATTTCCGTCCGCCATTTTAGAACGCATACCGAAGTGTCAGTGTGACGTTTCAATTCTTTTGCCTCGAAAATCTTCTTTTATTCACGTTAAAAACGTTAAATGCGAAGAATTTTGTCCATCGTCTGATCGTAAATTATGGCTCGATACGGGCAGAGACCTGAAAACGCGTTGAAGCGCGCCAACGGTAATATAACCCCGCCGCATATGCTTCTCGGGCCGTTACCGACCACGTTGCCTTAACCGTTTTTTTCTGTTGTAGAATTCATCGACGTTGGTAAGCCGGCTCGCGCTTTAGATACCTTACAGGAAGTGTTTAGAAACAAGAAATGGGCGTACAACTGGTCCGAGTCGGTCCTAGAACCGATCATGTTCAAATATCTGGATTTGTGTGTCGAGCTGAAGAAATCCCACATCGCCAAGGAGGGCTTGTTCCAATATCGCAACATGTTTCAATCGGTAAACGTGGGGTCTTTGGAAAACGTCATCCGAGGTTATCTTCGAATGGCCGAGGAAAAGACGGAGAATGCACGGGAACAATCGGCTCAAGCCGTTGTTGATATCGATGATTTGGATAACGTGGCGACGCCGGAAAGTATTCTATTGAGGTAAATATACAAGGTATTAAACGTGTGATTTGCCACTACATCGCATAAAATTAGATGAATGAGATGTCGGGGCGCTTTTTGGATTGTGATGTAATGGAAAAGAGGGTGACCTGAAAATGGAGAATTGTTTGAACTTACTTTATTATGTTTGTTCTAGTAGACAAGTTCGGAATAATTTTATGTTATCTTATACAATATGTTCAAAAATTAGTGAGATGATAACATAGGCAACCAAACGTACACTATTGGTATCTATTCAAGACAAAGTCCCTAGATTTATTGCTTATTACACTTTCGTCTTATTAATAAAATAAAAGTGCAACAAACAACAGCAAATTCCAAACTTATTTTAAGATTGTTATTTCAAAGATTTACAAAACGTGGTGAATATGTTGACCCTCATTATACAGGTATGCATTTACCCTTCGTTTCATATTTTCAAAAACTCTCTGTAGTTCCTTCACTGGTATTTGAGCACAAAATTTTTACTAAGCTAACATCTGTTTGTTTCTGGCAGTTGCAAATTGCTGCTAAGAACAAACCTAATATATCTGTCTATTTAAGAAATTAAGTACCACAGTGCTGTTAACATTCTAAAATTTCAAACTTAAATGCTACGTTATATTTTTTTAAAAGGGACCGAAATTAAAAAATTTTAACTTTTGCTTAACAGTGCCGTTTCCGGCGAGGACGCCCAGGATCGTTCCGATCGAACTATTTTAACACCATGGGTGAAGTTTCTCTGGGAATCTTACTGCCAATGTTTGGAATTGTTGCGTACCAACGCGCACGTGGAAACCTTATACCACGATATCGCACGGATGGCTTTCCAATTCTGTCTGAAGTACAATCGAAAGACAGAGTTTCGGAAGCTGTGCGATAAGCTGAGGAAGCATCTGGAGGATATCTGCAAGTTGCCCGCCCAGGTGGCCAACGTGTCGATATCCAAACCGGAGACGCAACAATTGAATCTGGAGACCCGATTGTATCAGTTGGAGTCGGCGATACAAATGGAGTTGTGGCAAGTAAGTAGGATGTATAAAATTTGGGACACTCTTCGGCATCATCATCTAGTCGTAGCTACTAATTACCCAACTCGACTTGACTTATTGTCACTACTTTTTTATTAGTTTGCAAGCAATTTCAACAGAGGCGCAACTACACTTCGTTTACGTTAAGAATCCAGTGTGGTGATAGATAGGGCTATAAAACTTTCCATTCTGATTGGTTAATAACCTTACTTCTCCGAGGAATTTGACATATTTTGATTGTGCCTTGACTTATAGCCCCACCTACTACGTTCTTAATGTGAACTTAGTATGGCACAGGTCACAAGTAGTGAGGTCTCAACATGGGTTATCCATTTTAGGATTGAATAAAATATAAAATAAATGCCAACCATAGTTTATGGCGGCCACTAGTGACAAATGGGTTGTTGTTAGTGCGGATGTAAAATTCTTCAAGCGCCTGTACATTAGGTCAGCACCAGCAACAGCTTAGTGATCATCACAAGTTGCTACATTCTTCCTATAACTAATAATAAAGGAATTATAATATTATAAACTTTAATTAGGAGAATTCATTTTTGAGACCTTGGTCTCTCGGTGCTCAAGCCAACACAAAACCATACCATTCAAACATTAGAATTAATTTCGGACTGGTGACTAAACTATAATAGAAATAGATAATGTTAGCTTTAAAATTTTGAAACCGTAACAAAATCGCCATACACACGTGGGGTAAGTTAGTGTGTCGTCTTTAATCAGGTGATCCTTGTGATTCACTTAGAATCGTCTGATTACAAAAACTACACAGGTAAAACTTTTACTGGAAAATAATATTAAACCTAAAAACATCAGAATTAATTTAGAAGTGTCGACCAAAATAAGGTTGAAATCGTTAGCTTTAAAATTTTGAAACCGTAACAAAGTCGCGATCACACGCGTTGGTGAGTTTACGGGTGCTCCTTGATCACGTAGTCCTCGTGATTAACTTCGAATCGTCTGATAAAGACGATACTCATGTAAAATCTTGAATTTTTTTAATATAATTTTTGCAGGAAGCGTACAAGGCGATCGAAGACATTCACGGTTTGATGAATATGTCGAAAAAAATGCCGGTACCGAAAACTATGGCTAATTATTACCACAAACTGGCGATGGTTTTCTGGAAAGCTGGCAACTACTTATTCCATGCAGCTGCCTTATTCAAATTGTTTCAATTATCAAAGGAGATGAAGAAAAATATCACTCCGGAAGAGCTACAACGGTATGATAGATCCCAACATTTTTCTTTAACATCTTAACACGTTCACTGTCACCATGTTAGGGAAGCTTATCCCCAGGTGCCACAAATTTTTGTCTGTGAGTTTTATTAATATTTGTGTTTTTTAAAGTTGCTTACACGTTCTAACGCCTTGATCGCGAATGCCGCACTGTTATTCAGCCTAGACAAAGATGGCGCTCCGGATTCTTATAAGAACTAATGGCAGTGAATGTCCTAAACTCAATTAAATAATCATAATTAAACGTAACATCGGGCAGTAATAGTAGCAAAATGTAAATGACACTTGACATGTTAATAATTGTACAGTGAGTGAAATATAGGAACGCGCTTCAAGGTCAAGTGCAACATGTAAGTTTCAACCAGCTAATTGAGGTGCCCCCGCGGAAACTTGCAATTTGCACGTGACCTTGAAATGCGTTCCCAATATTTGACTCGTTGTAATAATATTTACTGGACAAGTTTTGAACTAACTGGTGCCTTAAGTCAAATTGGTTCCCAATTTGGGTCGTAATGGTTTTTTTTTTTTTTTGAAACAAAATTTCTTTTCTAGAATGGCTTGTAGTGTTCTGCTTGCAACGCTGGCTATTCCATTACCGTCGGCGCATCCAGAATTCGATCGATTCATAGAAACGGATAAGTCTCCCTTGGAGAAGGCTCAAAGATTAGCCATCCTTCTAGGTTTGTTCCAACCACCGACTAGGGCAAGTTTACTGAAAGATATCGTAAGTATATGTCTAGTGCCCATATTCATACGTGCGAAAAAAATTAAATTATCGAATTAAAAGCGAGGGTTCAGCCACAACTATGGTAAAAGAACCACATATATTTTTTAAAACGGTAATTGCCATGTGACACGTAATCATTTCCGTGACTGTAGTGCAACCGGACTCCGAAAAGTTGTATATTTAGTTCATAGATGGAGCTATGGGCAAAATACAGCTGGAAATTGGTGTGTTAACGGAAGTCGCCCTAAAATAGAATATCTATTTTTAAATGTTACGCCAAAGTAAGGTTATATTAAACGAAAGATGCAAAAGCTGCATAGAGTGTGATCAATCGGTGTCCTCTATGAAAGCAGAATTTTTTAGTTGGCATCACCAATGTTGGTAGTGATAAAATTGAGAAGGAAAGTTAAGAACATACGCAACTAAGTTCAGATTAATTTTAACTAACCTTTAACCAGTGACGTGGAATCTCACAGCCTCCCTCCCCGCTCGCCGGAACTTCGCGTCTCAGTAGCCTTTTTTTTTTAGTAGTAAATAGACCATGGAAGGAGGCAGACACCCAAGTTGATTTTCATAACAAAAATCAATTTAAAAGTAGTAGCCTGTGGGACCTCATGTCCTTTATAGTGTTATAAATTTATCATGCCACCAGTTAAAGGTTAAAGATAATTCGGAGTTGAAAACCGTAGAATCTTGTCTGATGTTTATATTTAGGGCTTTTAATATTTGTCAGTCTAGGGCACTTCCGGTTGCTCGCTCTGTACGAATTTACGTACATCAATCAATTGGCAGTGCTGCCAACTTGTTTTTGGGGTAATATTAACCGAAAATTTTGGCAATGGTCTTACAATCTATGGAAAACTTAATATGTAATTGTTGTCACTTTCGCCCCCTTCGTCTTTTTGGACTCACCCGCTCACTCCATGACATCTATTCTCTGTTCTATACATCCACCTCTCTCCGCCCCCAACGCACAGTCACCAAAAATGATACTAACTCCCCAAATGCATAGTCACTAAAAATGAAGCCTGTAAAAATGCCAGCATTGCATGAATAAAAGAAAAACAACAAACCATCTATAGAGAAGGCAGCCTAAATTTCTTCGCACGTCATTAATTGCAAGTGACGTCACAATGCTTACATGTTGCCAAGTTTAATTGAATTGTTGCATATCGTTTATAAACTATAGTATTTATTGTTAGTTAATTTTTAAACGTGTAAATATCAACATAGCGGTAGTTTTATATTAATTGCAATTTGAACGAAATGTCGTATATAAGGTAATTTTCGTATTTTTTTCAAATTTTTTAAGGATTTAACCTTTTCGTAGAAATATCTTCCGGGGAATTTCCCTTTCGTCGCGGTAAAGTATGACGTTTCGTCGATCATGTGACCTCAGAAGTTACTTTAAATAACTTTTGAAGGAAACTATACTCTGTTCATCCAACAGAAATAGTTGAGCCACTCCCCATGAGTTTGTACCAATGCGCGCAACGGACAGTTTAACACGCTACAAATTAGAGAAAGCGCGGCAAATTTGAAATAAGCATAAGAAATTTGAAATTCTTCCTTATTTAGTAATTAGACGCTACAATAATTCCAATAAGCATAAAAAATTACTATAAAGAATACACAAATTGTCACAGTAAGAATTATTTTTCTATTAAGTACATATTTGACTCATTACTAAGGTTTGATAAAAGGAGGGATGACGTGTTATCATTAAGTACGTAGTTGTAAACCTGTCTTTGTCTCCACTTACGTGCAAGGCGCGACATTAAAAATTCGAAGAAGGGAGTCAGTCCGCTTTACATCACTTAACGACAACACGTCATCCACTCGTTCATCAAACCTTACTCATTACTGAAACTGTTTTAGTCGGCAAACTAAAATAATTATGCAGATATTTTCATTCATCAAAGACTGTTTTTGATAAATGAATTAGAATAATAGCTAAGAGAATCAACGGGTCAAGCACTGTCAAAACCTCGAAACGAAATGGCCTTGAACCTTGGCCACTTCGTCGCCGCAGAAGTGTACATCTTGATCTGATACGGGTTTTTAGACATACCACCAATAGAAACATTTTATTCAAATATTACGCGCTTTTGTAGGGACTGGCTTAACTATTTCTGTTCAATGAACGGAATATAGCAATATGATCACTAGAGATCGGTAAATTTGGGTTCTTCCTATTACACTTCGTCCCCTCAAGTTCCTACTGGCTTAGCGGTAAGGAATTCCCCGTAGTCGTGGTAAAATATGAAGTTTCGTCGATAACGTGACCAACTTCTTCACGAGTTACTTAAAAGAGTCTTTAGGTAACTTTTGAGGGGAAACTAGCAAGATGATCACTAGAGACCGGTAAATTTGGCTTCTTTCTATATTCCTTCCCCTCAAGCTCCTACTGGCTTAGCGGTAAGGAATAAGGTATACGCCTGATTTTTATTCATAATTTAATTAGATACTTTAACTGTACAAAGTTTATTATTTGTGGTATAAAATAATTATTGAAAATTGTTATTTTGAAAAAACAGAAAACCTAATAAAAGATGACTATACTACACACATTTCAGGTACGCGTAAACGTCGTCAACTTAGCCTCGCCCCAGCTCCAAGATCTCTACAACTGGCTGGAAGTCGAATTCCATCCCCTGATATTGTGTTCTCGCGTGCAATCCGTCATCGAAACGCTGCAAGCCGACGAGAACTCGTCCCTGGTCCAATACATCCCCGCCTTGCAGGACGTCACCCTTGTCCGGCTAGTGCGACAGGTCGCGCAAGTCTATCAGACCATCGAGTTCTCGCGTTTGATCGATTTGGCCCGGTTCACGACGCCCTTCCATATGGAACGATTGCTCGTCGATTGCGTCCGGCACAATGACATGCAGATTCGGATCGATCATAAGAAGCAATGCGTTCATTTCGGCATCGATCTCAGCGAAAGTCAGAGGGAGGATAATCCGGAGGGACCTACTTTGCAATCGATGCCCAGCGAACAGATCAGGAATCAGCTGGTTAATATGGCCACCGTCCTGCATCAGGCCATAAATATTATTAATCCGAGTAAGAAGAAGGTAAGACGAGGAAGTTGGTGATATTAGGTTTTAAATTATTTCATGTTGGTAGTACTAGAGTATGATTCTAAGGAGAAAATACAGTGAAATCCGTCTATAACGGATTCGTTTATAATGGAAATTGTTCCCGAAATTCGGACTGGTTCGTTATAAGCGAGTTCATTATAGATAAATTACATTGCATATCAATGACCAATCAAATTTTCTAAGAAAGTACGAATTGCGTGCCTCAGTGACATAGGACCTACGGGAGAAAGGGCAAAATTATGCTTTATTAAGGGGTAAAATCATTTAAATCACTAAAGATGCCTAACGACGTCGTCGAGCGTCTTCATATAAGATACTTTACCTGCAGAGGAAAATTCAGGGTCTAATTTTCCTAAAGTTCCTAAAAACTGTTCTAAAAAGGAAACTACACGATCTGTATGGTTGAAACACAAAGTCGATTTTTCTCTAAACCTCTTGGGAACGACAGATTTGAAAAAAAATTAAAATCTGGCAGTTTATGAGATCGAAGGACGAAACTGTAATCTGTGGTTGCGGTCCGCAATTAGTAAAGGGCATCGCCTCCCGCCTCTGCCTTATCCCCGATCCGCGTTTAAAGGAGTCGATTTGATATATATACGTTTTTCCTCCTTTTAGCTCGAACGCGAGAAGCTACGGTCACAGATGGTGTCCAATTATCACGAACACAAACTACAGGACCATCAGCGCATCTTGCAGCGCCGGAAGATCATCGAAGATCGCAAGGAATACATCGAACGGTTGAATACCGCCAGGGAAGAAGAAGAACAAAGAAGGTACTTTTGTTCTTAAGTTTTCTTCTTTTTTTTTCTAAGACTGACCTTGAACTAGAAAAGTGAGGTTTAGAGTTTAGATCGTTGTTTAATTTTTTGACAAAATCGTGGTGAGTTGTTACGTAGACTAAAGTATTCCAAAAAGAGACTTTATTTGGGTGACTACATACAGTACTAAAAATGTGGAAAATTTCGGTGGGGAGTGGAGGATATTATGTTGCCTTTTTTTCTTTTTACAAGTATATGTACAAACATTAAACGTACGAGCATATATAGTACTTATATGAAGATGAAAACTATTCCTCACAAAGTCGCACTGACGAGCAGTATAACCGCGAAACTCGTCTGCGAATGGTGAAAGTAGTTTTCTAATTACACATTTTCCCACTGCGCGACTGCAGGAGTTTGTGGCAACTTAGTTGTCCACTTCTGTAGAATTAAATAGCTGCAAAAATGCGCATTTAAGTACGTATTGGGGGAATTCTCATATGTACAAACATCAAGAAAATGATTAACAAAATTATCGCCAAGGAAAACATTTTTTATCTAACAATCAGGGTGCTAACAAAAATTTCCCTCCCTTCAGATTAGAGGAAATGGCTCGCCAGCAAGCCCTGGCCGAACAGAGGCGCCTCGAACAGGAGCGGGAGG
Source organism: Chrysina gloriosa (assembly GCA_038088585.1). Lineage (NCBI taxonomy): Eukaryota > Metazoa > Arthropoda > Insecta > Coleoptera > Scarabaeidae > Chrysina > Chrysina gloriosa. The sequence continues at coordinate 1,330 of JAYRCI010000184.1, read as the reverse complement.
AACGAGAACGAAAACGCGCCCTCAACGAAATCCAGCAGATCAAAGACCGCCATCTCAAGGAGAAGATGCAGCAGATCTCTCAAACCAGTCACGGCCAGAAGATTTTGAAGAAACTAGACGAAGATGTAAGTCCGATCTGATCGAAATCTGCTCCCCACTTTTTTTTGTTTTATTACGAAAACGCTTTCGTTTAAAGGACATCAAGAAAATGGACGCCGATCAAATCGCCGTGCGCGAAGCCGAAGAATTGCAGAAGGAACGACGCGAACTTCAAGCCAAATTGAAATCCCAGGAGAAAAAGGTGGATTATTTCGAAAGGGCTAAGCGTCTGGAGGAGATCCCGCTGCTACAAGCTAGCATGAAGGAGCGCCAGCTGCAGGATCAAGCCTTCTGGGAGCAACAGGAACAGGAGAGGATCAACGCCGCCATTGAGGAGAGGAAGTTGGCCGTGGCCACTCAAGAACGATTGTCGCGCATGAAAGCCGATAAGACGGCCTTCTTGGAGAAATTGATGAAGGAACGAAATGTCGTTTACGAGGTAATTTTCGTTTCGGTTTTAACCTTTTCGTAGAAATATCTTCCGGGGAATTCCCCTTTGGTCGCGGTAAAATATGACGTTTCGTCGATAATGTGACTTACATCTTCAGGAGTTACTTTAAATAACTTTAGCTAACTAACGTTTTTTGCCCCTTCAAGGACAAACTCCGCGATTTCGACAAGTTGGTCGCCGAAGAACGTAAAAAACGTCTGACGCAGCGTAAAAACCAACGTAAAGAACAACGGCGCGCCGATTACCTCAAACAGAAAGAGGAAGAAGAGGAACGCAAGCGTGTCGAACAGCGCATCAAGGAAGAGAAGGAGAAGGAACGTCTAGAGGAGATGGCGCGCATCCAACAGGAAGAGAAGGAGAAAGCGGAGCGCGAGCAGAAGGAGATAGACTTCAAATTGAATCAGGAAATGCTGGAACGTTCGGCCGCGAAACAAAGAGCGAAAGAGATGGAGGTCGAGCGGAAACTCTTGGAGGCCAATCAGCGTGTCAAGGAGACGCCGGGATCGGCTTGGCGCGGGAAAGCGGCGGAACAACGGGACGGAGGGAGGCGCGAAGATACGTGGAGGAAAGGCGGAGAACGGGAGAGGGATAAGGAGAAAAGGACGGACGAAGGAGAGAAGAGACCCGAAGCTTGGAGGGGATGTAAGTTGTTATTAAATCCTGTTTTTATTTTTATGTTCTGTCATTTCAGCGACTTCGGGTCGCTGCTTTACCGACCTGACATGCCGTGCAAAAATTGGGAGAAATTTTGTATACGAAATTTTCCCATCTACATGTTCC
>JAYRCI010000183.1:0-25000 GCA_038088585.1 Chrysina gloriosa | reverse complement strand
CTGTTAAAACGAGATGAGATCTCCGCCATTTTCAGTCTTCTAAGGCAATATAAAATCTTTGTTCCCCTAAAGGAGCATTGGTTGGTTCCCAATCCATTCGTTTTGATGAGACCGGGATTCTGGAACTTAAGCCACTACGTTTTGATTTGCATCATATCGATAAATAGCATATTGATCTTTTAGTGTAAAATTAATTATTCTGGTCCTTTAGTCCCTTGCCTCTCTCCGAAGATGGCGAACATTTTAGATTAATTGTTACCACTTCGCTTTGAATGTTGGTGAATTGGTGTTGTTCTGAAGGATATTTTTGTACTGAATGGTAATTTTCTTCATTGGTGACCAGTAGGTAGTCACAAGACTAGAGAAGAAAGCATAAGTTTAAGAACTTTCTGAGTGACAGTAGAGGTTACGGAGATAGATTTGCCTGTAGATCACAGGGGCATGAACAGCTACGCCACTGCTGATACGGAGACGATTCTTAATATCGTTCGTTGTTTACATTTATTTGTGCAGATAGATGCTGCATTAACGTCCTACAGATAGTGGAATCAACTAAACCTACGACAAGTGGACATTTTGAGATTCTTGGGTGTGTGTGTCCCGATTTCATAGAAATGCCCAGGGTAATATATGTTCAAGACGGATTACATCGAGACAACGCTGAAATGTCAAAACGATGTTATACCGTTTCAGTAATACCATATTGCGCAAGGTATCGCGTTGGAGCGGTCTGGAACATTGGGGTCGGTATTTCTATTTTTTCCGCAATCTATGGACACATCTTCAATCATTTTCCGGGTGCGGATCTAGACAATGCGCTTATGTTCAGACGAATATATCCAAAGGGGACCTCGAAAGGATTTGTATTTGCACAAACGGTCGTCGAGCGCTAAAGATTCTGAAATTAGTTACGTTTGAGTTGAAACCTGCCTGGAATTGTAAACTATCCTTCGCGCAATTCGCCAACAAAAGCCATTTCGAATTTAGGGGAAAAGGGGCTAAAATAAGGGTGTATATAAGGCAATTTTCGAACATTTGACGAAAAATTCATGTTCGAATTTCGCGGTTATTTTGGCCTAGAATATACATATTCGGGCCGCTAATTACGTAGAATATATCGGTTCGGACGTGGAACGCATAGATTTCGAGAAAACGCCTTACGAAGTTAGGGAAAAGGCCTATAATGTAAGGGTGAATATAGGGCGAAACCGGGCATTCTTGAAGCGCTCGTAGCGCCTAAACTATTAATGATAGAAAGACGATCCTTAGATCATTCTGAAGCTCTTTCGAATGGTATAAGAGAAAATGTCGTAACTAGAAAAAATCTACTGTTAGGGTGAAATTTAGTGATTTTTACGATTTTCACGGTTTTTCGCGATTTTCTCGGTAACCGTTGGAGCAAAGTAAAAGATTCTACGCCGTTGAATCCGCCTCGTCAAAACGCATCGATTGGTGTAGGATTGAACGTCCTAAGTCCCGTATTAGTGAAAAAGGGGTATGTCATTTTAGCACTTTTTTGCGGTTTTTTGCATTTTCTGGGCAACCGTTTGAAATAATCTAAACAAATTATATACCGTTGAAATCAGCGCGTCAAGACGCGTCGATTGGTATATGAATGAATGCGATAGAACGAAGGAAACTTAAATCGTCCATATCTCCCTAACGGTTGGAGCTAGAGCGTTTATAATGCCATATTTGGAATCTACTCGTCGAGACCTATCCGATGGACCTATTTCGAACGCAATCGGGCGAAGTTTTCTTTGCCTCGAGAACGGTTAGAGATGGAGCGTCGGCGACGGAAGATTTGGAATCTACGGGTCAAAATTAGTCGGATAGGCATATTTAGAACGCGATTGGACGCAAAAAATTTTTGTCCAAACGAATTTCTACCTCAAAGCATAGAAATTTTTTCAGTTTTTCGAGATAGCATACTTCCGATAGAGCTAGCCAGTTCAAACTCGGTACGCTTATAGTACTCGACGAGACGATTAAAATGAAACGAACCGGAGGTCCCTAACTCTTACCGTTCCGGAGATATGGTACTTTGAAAGTTGAAAAATATTGTTATCAAATATTACCATAATTTGGTTCTAGCGCGAAAACTATTAGAGATAGGTCGTTCGTTCTTATTCCATTCGATTCCTAAGGAAAATCTACATATAGGAAGGTCTACTCGATCGCGATCGAGCAATAAATAAAGCCGTGAGAGCGATTTGAAATTTAGCCCTTAACGAAAATCGCGATTTTTAACGTAATATTGGTCATTCGACGAAAAATTCATGTTCGAATTTCGCGGTTATTTTGCGTCAGAATATACATATTAGGGCCGCTGATTACGTAGAAAATATCGGTTCGGACGTGGAACGCATAGATTTCGAGAAAACGCCTTACGAAGTTTAGATAAAAGGCCTAAAATAGACCGTATATAGGGGTGAATATAGGGCGAAACAGGGCATACTTCAAGCGCTCGTAGCGCCTAAACTATTAACGATAGAAAGCCAAATCGGGGGTGATTCTAAATCAGAAAAAGACGTTCTTTCGAATGGTGTAGGAGAAAATGTCGTAGCTTGAAATAAATCCTTTCTTAGGGTGAAATTTAGCTATTTTTTACGATTTTTTCGCGGTTTTTCGCGATTTTCTCGGTAACCGTTGGAGCAAAGTAAAAATCCTACGCCGTTGAATTCGCCTCGTCAAGACGCATCGATTGGTGTAGGATTGAACGTCCTAAGTCCCGTATTAGTGAAAAAGGGGTATGTCATTTTAGCACTTTTTTGCGGTTTTTTGCATTTTCTGGGCAACCGTTTGAAATAATCTAAACAAATTATATACCGTTGAAATCAGCGCGTCAAGACGCGTCGATTGGTATATGAATGAACGCGATAGGACGAAGGAAACTTAAATCGTCCATATCTCCCTAACGGTTGGAGCTAGAGCGTTTATAATGCCATATTTGGAATCTACTCGTCGAGACCTATCCGATGGACCTATTTCGAACGCAATCGGGCGAAGTTTTCTTTGCCTCGAGAACGGTTAGAGATAGAGCGTCGGGGACGGAAGATTTGGAATCTACGGGTCAAAATTAGTCGGATAGGCATATTTAGAACGCGATTGGACGCAAAAATTTTTTGTCCGAACGAATTTCTACCTCAAAGCATAGAATTTTTTCAGTTCTTCGAGATAGCATACTTCCGATAGAGCTAGCCAGTTCAAACTCGGTACGCTTATAGTACTCGACGAGACGATTAAAATGAAACAAACCGGAGGTCCCTAGCTCTTACCGTTCCGGAGATATGGTACTTTGAAGCTTGAAAAATTTTGTTATCAAAAATTACCATAATTTGGTTCTAGCGCGAAAACTATTAGAGATAGGTCGTTCGTTCTTATTCCATTCGATTCCTAAGGAAAATCTACATATAGGAAGGTCTACTCGATCGCGATCGAGCAATAAATAAAGCCGTGAGAGCGATTTGAAATTTAGTCCTTAACGAAAATCGCGATTTTTAACGTAATATTGGTCATTCGACGAAAAATTCATGTTCGAAATTCGCGGTTATTTTGCGTCAGAATATACATATTCGGGCCGCTAATTACGTAAAACATATCGGTTCCGACGTAGAACGCATAGATTTCGAGAAAACGCCATTCGAAGTTAGGGTCAAAACGGGCTAAAATAGGGGTATATATAAGGCTTTTTTCGAATATTCGACGAAAAATTCATGTTCGAATTTCGCGGTTATTTTGCGCCAGAATATACATATTAGGGCCGCTGATTGCGTAGAAAATATCGGTTCGGACGTGGAACGCATAGATTTCGAGAAAACGCCTTACGAAGTTTAGATAAAAGGCCTTAAATAGACCGTATATAGGGGTGAATATAGGGCGAAACAGGGCATACTTCAAGCGCTCGTAGCGCCTAAACTATTAACGATAGAAAGCCAAATCGGGGGTGATTCTAAATCAGAAAAAGACGTTCTTTCGAATGGTGTAGGAGAAAATGTCGTAGCTTGAAACGAATCCTCTCTTAGGGTGAAATTTAGCTATTTTTTACGATTTTTTCGCGGTTTTTCGCGATTTTCTCGGTAACCGTTGGAGTAAAGTAAAAATCCTACGCCGTTGAATTCGCCTCGTCAAGACGCATCGATTGGTGTAGGATTGAACGTCCTAAGTCCCGTATTAGTGAAAACGGGGTATGTCATTTTAGCACTTTTTTGCGGTTTTTTGCATTTTCTGGGCAACCGTTTGAAATAATCTAAACAAATTATATACCGTTGAAATCAGCGCGTCAAGACGCGTCGATTGGTATATGAATGAACGCGATAGGACGAAGGAAACTTAAATCGTCCATATCTCCCTAACGGTTGGAGCTAGAGCGTTTATAATGCCATATTTGGAATCTACTCGTCGAGACCTATCCGATGGACCTATTTCGAACGCAATCGGGCGAAGTTTTCTTTGCCTCGAGAACGGTTAGAGATAGAGCGTCGGGGACGGAAGATTTGGAATCTACGGGTCAAAATTAGTCGGATAGGCATATTTAGAACGCGATTGGACGCAAAAAATTTTTCGTCCGAACGAATTTCTACCTCAAAGCATAGAATTTTTTCAGTTCTTCGAGATAGCATACTTCCGATAGAGCTAGCCAGTTCAAACTCGGTACGCTTATAGTACTCGACGAGACGATTAAAATGAAACAAACCGGAGGTCCCTAGCTCTTACCGTTCCGGAGATATGGTACTTTGAAGCTTGAAAAATTTTGTTATCAAAAATTACCATAATTTCGTTCTAGCGCGAAAACTATTAGAGATAGGTCATTCGTTCTTATTCCATTCGATTCCTAAGGAAAATCTACATATAGGAAGGTCTACTCGATCGCGATCGAGCAATAAATAAAGCCGTGAGAGCGATTTGAAATTTAGTCCTTAACGAAAATCGCGATTTTTAACGTAATATTGGTCATTCGACGAAAAATTCATGTTCGAAATTCGCGGTTATTTTGCGTCAGAATATACATATTCGGGCCGCTAATTACGTAAAACATATCGGTTCCGACGTAGAACGCATAGATTTCGAGAAAACGCCATTCGAAGTTAGGGTCAAAACGGGCTAAAATAGGGGTATATATAAGGCTTTTTTCGAATATTCGACGAAAAATTCATGTTCGAATTTCGCGGTTATTTTGCGCCAGAATATACATATTAGGGCCGCTGATTGCGTAGAAAATATCGGTTCGGACGTGGAACGCATAGATTTCGAGAAAACGCCTTACGAAGTTTAGATAAAAGGCCTTAAATAGACCGTATATAGGGGTGAATATAGGGCGAAACAGGGCATACTTCAAGCGCTCGTAGCGCCTAAACTATTAACGATAGAAAGCCAAATCGGGGGTGATTCTAAATCAGAAAAAGACGTTCTTTCGAATGGTGTAGGAGAAAATGTCGTAGCTTGAAACGAATCCTCTCTTAGGGTGAAATTTAGCTATTTTTTACGATTTTTTCGCGGTTTTTCGCGATTTTCTCGGTAACCGTTGGAGTAAAGTAAAAATCCTACGCCGTTGAATTCGCCTCGTCAAGACGCATCGATTGGTGTAGGATTGAACGTCCTAAGTCCCGTATTAGTGAAAACGGGGTATGTCATTTTAGCACTTTTTTGCGGTTTTTTGCATTTTCTGGGCAACCGTTTGAAATAATCTAAACAAATTATATACCGTTGAAATCAGCGCGTCAAGACGCGTCGATTGGTATATGAATGAACGCGATAGGACGAAGGAAACTTAAATCGTCCATATCTCCCTAACGGTTGGAGCTAGAGCGTTTATAATGCCATATTTGGAATCTACTCGTCGAGACCTATCCGATGGACCTATTTCGAACGCAATCGGGCGAAGTTTTCTTTGCCTCGAGAACGGTTAGAGATAGAGCGTCGGGGACGGAAGATTTGGAATCTACGGGTCAAAATTAGTCGGATAGGCATATTTAGAACGCGATTGGACGCAAAAATTTTTTCGTCCGAACGAATTTCTACCTCAAAGCATAGAATTTTTTTCAGTTCTTCGAGATAGCATACTTCCGATAGAGCTAGCCAGTTCAAACTCGGTACGCTTATAGTACTCGACGAGACGATTAAAATGAAACAAACCGGAGGTCCCTAGCTCTTACCGTTCCGGAGATATGGTACTTTGAAGCTTGAAAAATTTTGTTATCAAAAATTACCATAATTTCGTTCTAGCGCGAAAACTATTAGAGATAGGTCATTCGTTCTTATTCCATTCGATTCCTAAGGAAAATCTACATATAGGAAGGTCTACTCGATCGCGATCGAGCAATAAATAAAGCCGTGAGAGCGATTTGAAATTTAGTCCTTAACGAAAATCGCGATTTTTAACGTAATATTGGTCATTCGACGAAAAATTCATGTTCGAAATTCGCGGTTATTTTGCGTCAGAATATACATATTCGGGCCGCTAATTACGTAAAACATATCGGTTCCGACGTAGAACGCATAGATTTCGAGAAAACGCCATTCGAAGTTAGGGTCAAAACGGGCTAAAATAGGGGTATATATAAGGCTTTTTTCGAATATTCGACGAAAAATTCATGTTCGAATTTCGCGGTTATTTTGCGCCAGAATATACATATTAGGGCCGCTGATTGCGTAGAAAATATCGGTTCGGACGTGGAACGCATAGATTTCGAGAAAACGCCTTACGAAGTTTAGATAAAAGGCCTTAAATAGACCGTATATAGGGGTGAATATAGGGCGAAACAGGGCATACTTCAAGCGCTCGTAGCGCCTAAACTATTAACGATAGAAAGCCAAATCGGGGGTGATTCTAAATCAGAAAAAGACGTTCTTTCGAATGGTGTAGGAGAAAATGTCGTAGCTTGAAACGAATCCTCTCTTAGGGTGAAATTTAGCTATTTTTTACGATTTTTTCGCGGTTTTTCGCGATTTTCTCGGTAACCGTTGGAGTAAAGTAAAAATCCTACGCCGTTGAATTCGCCTCGTCAAGACGCATCGATTGGTGTAGGATTGAACGTCCTAAGTCCCGTATTAGTGAAAACGGGGTATGTCATTTTAGCACTTTTTTGCGGTTTTTTGCATTTTCTGGGCAACCGTTTGAAATAATCTAAACAAATTATATACCGTTGAAATCAGCGCGTCAAGACGCGTCGATTGGTATATGAATGAACGCGATAGGACGAAGGAAACTTAAATCGTCCATATCTCCCTAACGGTTGGAGCTAGAGCGTTTATAATGCCATATTTGGAATCTACTCGTCGAGACCTATCCGATGGACCTATTTCGAACGCAATCGGGCGAAGTTTTCTTTGCCTCGAGAACGGTTAGAGATAGAGCGTCGGGGACGGAAGATTTGGAATCTACGGGTCAAAATTAGTCGGATAGGCATATTTAGAACGCGATTGGACGCAAAAATTTTTCGTCCGAACGAATTTCTACCTCAAAGCATAGAATTTTTTCAGTTCTTCGAGATAGCATACTTCCGATAGAGCTAGCCAGTTCAAACTCGGTACGCTTATAGTACTCGACGAGACGATTAAAATGAAACAAACCGGAGGTCCCTAGCTCTTACCGTTCCGGAGATATGGTACTTTGAAGCTTGAAAAATTTTGTTATCAAAAATTACCATAATTTCGTTCTAGCGCGAAAACTATTAGAGATAGGTCATTCGTTCTTATTCCATTCGATTCCTAAGGAAAATCTACATATAGGAAGGTCTACTCGATCGCGATCGAGCAATAAATAAAGCCGTGAGAGCGATTTGAAATTTAGTCCTTAACGAAAATCGCGATTTTTAACGTAATATTGGTCATTCGACGAAAAATTCATGTTCGAAATTCGCGGTTATTTTGCGTCAGAATATACATATTCGGGCCGCTAATTACGTAAAACATATCGGTTCCGACGTAGAACGCATAGATTTCGAGAAAACGCCATTCGAAGTTAGGGTCAAAACGGGCTAAAATAGGGGTATATATAAGGCTTTTTCGAATATTCGACGAAAAATTCATGTTCGAATTTCGCGGTTATTTTGCGCCAGAATATACATATTAGGGCCGCTGATTGCGTAGAAAATATCGGTTCGGACGTGGAACGCATAGATTTCGAGAAAACGCCTTACGAAGTTTAGATAAAAGGCCTTAAATAGACCGTATATAGGGGTGAATATAGGGCGAAACAGGGCATACTTCAAGCGCTCGTAGCGCCTAAACTATTAACGATAGAAAGCCAAATCGGGGGTGATTCTAAATCAGAAAAAGACGTTCTTTCGAATGGTGTAGGAGAAAATGTCGTAGCTTGAAACGAATCCTCTCTTAGGGTGAAATTTAGCTATTTTTTACGATTTTTTCGCGGTTTTTCGCGATTTTCTCGGTAACCGTTGGAGTAAAGTAAAAATCCTACGCCGTTGAATTCGCCTCGTCAAGACGCATCGATTGGTGTAGGATTGAACGTCCTAAGTCCCGTATTAGTGAAAACGGGGTATGTCATTTTAGCACTTTTTTGCGGTTTTTTGCATTTTCTGGGCAACCGTTTGAAATAATCTAAACAAATTATATACCGTTGAAATCAGCGCGTCAAGACGCGTCGATTGGTATATGAATGAACGCGATAGGACGAAGGAAACTTAAATCGTCCATATCTCCCTAACGGTTGGAGCTAGAGCGTTTATAATGCCATATTTGGAATCTACTCGTCGAGACCTATCCGATGGACCTATTTCGAACGCAATCGGGCGAAGTTTTCTTTGCCTCGAGAACGGTTAGAGATAGAGCGTCGGGGACGGAAGATTTGGAATCTACGGGTCAAAATTAGTCGGATAGGCATATTTAGAACGCGATTGGACGCAAAAATTTTTTCGTCCGAACGAATTTCTACCTCAAAGCATAGAATTTTTTTCAGTTCTTCGAGATAGCATACTTCCGATAGAGCTAGCCAGTTCAAACTCGGTACGCTTATAGTACTCGACGAGACGATTAAAATGAAACAAACCGGAGGTCCCTAGCTCTTACCGTTCCGGAGATATGGTACTTTGAAGCTTGAAAAATTTTGTTATCAAAAATTACCATAATTTCGTTCTAGCGCGAAAACTATTAGAGATAGGTCATTCGTTCTTATTCCATTCGATTCCTAAGGAAAATCTACATATAGGAAGGTCTACTCGATCGCGATCGAGCAATAAATAAAGCCGTGAGAGCGATTTGAAATTTAGTCCTTAACGAAAATCGCGATTTTTAACGTAATATTGGTCATTCGACGAAAAATTCATGTTCGAAATTCGCGGTTATTTTGCGTCAGAATATACATATTCGGGCCGCTAATTACGTAAAACATATCGGTTCCGACGTAGAACGCATAGATTTCGAGAAAACGCCATTCGAAGTTAGGGTCAAAACGGGCTAAAATAGGGGTATATATAAGGCTTTTTTCGAATATTCGACGAAAAATTCATGTTCGAATTTCGCGGTTATTTTGCGCCAGAATATACATATTAGGGCCGCTGATTGCGTAGAAAATATCGGTTCGGACGTGGAACGCATAGATTTCGAGAAAACGCCTTACGAAGTTTAGATAAAAGGCCTTAAATAGACCGTATATAGGGGTGAATATAGGGCGAAACAGGGCATACTTCAAGCGCTCGTAGCGCCTAAACTATTAACGATAGAAAGCCAAATCGGGGGTGATTCTAAATCAGAAAAAGACGTTCTTTCGAATGGTGTAGGAGAAAATGTCGTAGCTTGAAACGAATCCTCTCTTAGGGTGAAATTTAGCTATTTTTTACGATTTTTTCGCGGTTTTTCGCGATTTTCTCGGTAACCGTTGGAGTAAAGTAAAAATCCTACGCCGTTGAATTCGCCTCGTCAAGACGCATCGATTGGTGTAGGATTGAACGTCCTAAGTCCCGTATTAGTGAAAACGGGGTATGTCATTTTAGCACTTTTTTGCGGTTTTTTGCATTTTCTGGGCAACCGTTTGAAATAATCTAAACAAATTATATACCGTTGAAATCAGCGCGTCAAGACGCGTCGATTGGTATATGAATGAACGCGATAGGACGAAGGAAACTTAAATCGTCCATATCTCCCTAACGGTTGGAGCTAGAGCGTTTATAATGCCATATTTGGAATCTACTCGTCGAGACCTATCCGATGGACCTATTTCGAACGCAATCGGGCGAAGTTTTCTTTGCCTCGAGAACGGTTAGAGATAGAGCGTCGGGGACGGAAGATTTGGAATCTACGGGTCAAAATTAGTCGGATAGGCATATTTAGAACGCGATTGGACGCAAAAATTTTTTCGTCCGAACGAATTTCTACCTCAAAGCATAGAATTTTTTTCAGTTCTTCGAGATAGCATACTTCCGATAGAGCTAGCCAGTTCAAACTCGGTACGCTTATAGTACTCGACGAGACGATTAAAATGAAACAAACCGGAGGTCCCTAGCTCTTACCGTTCCGGAGATATGGTACTTTGAAGCTTGAAAAATTTTGTTATCAAAAATTACCATAATTTCGTTCTAGCGCGAAAACTATTAGAGATAGGTCATTCGTTCTTATTCCATTCGATTCCTAAGGAAAATCTACATATAGGAAGGTCTACTCGATCGCGATCGAGCAATAAATAAAGCCGTGAGAGCGATTTGAAATTTAGTCCTTAACGAAAATCGCGATTTTTAACGTAATATTGGTCATTCGACGAAAAATTCATGTTCGAAATTCGCGGTTATTTTGCGTCAGAATATACATATTCGGGCCGCTAATTACGTAAAACATATCGGTTCCGACGTAGAACGCATAGATTTCGAGAAAACGCCATTCGAAGTTAGGGTCAAAACGGGCTAAAATAGGGGTATATATAAGGCTTTTTTCGAATATTCGACGAAAAATTCATGTTCGAATTTCGCGGTTATTTTGCGCCAGAATATACATATTAGGGCCGCTGATTGCGTAGAAAATATCGGTTCGGACGTGGAACGCATAGATTTCGAGAAAACGCCTTACGAAGTTTAGATAAAAGGCCTTAAATAGACCGTATATAGGGGTGAATATAGGGCGAAACAGGGCATACTTCAAGCGCTCGTAGCGCCTAAACTATTAACGATAGAAAGCCAAATCGGGGGTGATTCTAAATCAGAAAAAGACGTTCTTTCGAATGGTGTAGGAGAAAATGTCGTAGCTTGAAACGAATCCTCTCTTAGGGTGAAATTTAGCTATTTTTTACGATTTTTTCGCGGTTTTTCGCGATTTTCTCGGTAACCGTTGGAGTAAAGTAAAAATCCTACGCCGTTGAATTCGCCTCGTCAAGACGCATCGATTGGTGTAGGATTGAACGTCCTAAGTCCCGTATTAGTGAAAACGGGGTATGTCATTTTAGCACTTTTTTGCGGTTTTTTGCATTTTCTGGGCAACCGTTTGAAATAATCTAAACAAATTATATACCGTTGAAATCAGCGCGTCAAGACGCGTCGATTGGTATATGAATGAACGCGATAGGACGAAGGAAACTTAAATCGTCCATATCTCCCTAACGGTTGGAGCTAGAGCGTTTATAATGCCATATTTGGAATCTACTCGTCGAGACCTATCCGATGGACCTATTTCGAACGCAATCGGGCGAAGTTTTCTTTGCCTCGAGAACGGTTAGAGATAGAGCGTCGGGGACGGAAGATTTGGAATCTACGGGTCAAAATTAGTCGGATAGGCATATTTAGAACGCGATTGGACGCAAAAAATTTTTTCGTCCGAACGAATTTCTACCTCAAAGCATAGAATTTTTTTCAGTTCTTCGAGATAGCATACTTCCGATAGAGCTAGCCAGTTCAAACTCGGTACGCTTATAGTACTCGACGAGACGATTAAAATGAAACAAACCGGAGGTCCCTAGCTCTTACCGTTCCGGAGATATGGTACTTTGAAGCTTGAAAAATTTTGTTATCAAAAATTACCATAATTTCGTTCTAGCGCGAAAACTATTAGAGATAGGTCATTCGTTCTTATTCCATTCGATTCCTAAGGAAAATCTACATATAGGAAGGTCTACTCGATCGCGATCGAGCAATAAATAAAGCCGTGAGAGCGATTTGAAATTTAGTCCTTAACGAAAATCGCGATTTTTAACGTAATATTGGTCATTCGACGAAAAATTCATGTTCGAAATTCGCGGTTATTTTGCGTCAGAATATACATATTCGGGCCGCTAATTACGTAAAACATATCGGTTCCGACGTAGAACGCATAGATTTCGAGAAAACGCCATTCGAAGTTAGGGTCAAAACGGGCTAAAATAGGGGTATATATAAGGCTTTTTTCGAATATTCGACGAAAAATTCATGTTCGAATTTCGCGGTTATTTTGCGCCAGAATATACATATTAGGGCCGCTGATTGCGTAGAAAATATCGGTTCGGACGTGGAACGCATAGATTTCGAGAAAACGCCTTACGAAGTTTAGATAAAAGGCCTTAAATAGACCGTATATAGGGGTGAATATAGGGCGAAACAGGGCATACTTCAAGCGCTCGTAGCGCCTAAACTATTAACGATAGAAAGCCAAATCGGGGGTGATTCTAAATCAGAAAAAGACGTTCTTTCGAATGGTGTAGGAGAAAATGTCGTAGCTTGAAACGAATCCTCTCTTAGGGTGAAATTTAGCTATTTTTTACGATTTTTTCGCGGTTTTTCGCGATTTTCTCGGTAACCGTTGGAGTAAAGTAAAAATCCTACGCCGTTGAATTCGCCTCGTCAAGACGCATCGATTGGTGTAGGATTGAACGTCCTAAGTCCCGTATTAGTGAAAACGGGGTATGTCATTTTAGCACTTTTTTGCGGTTTTTTGCATTTTCTGGGCAACCGTTTGAAATAATCTAAACAAATTATATACCGTTGAAATCAGCGCGTCAAGACGCGTCGATTGGTATATGAATGAACGCGATAGGACGAAGGAAACTTAAATCGTCCATATCTCCCTAACGGTTGGAGCTAGAGCGTTTATAATGCCATATTTGGAATCTACTCGTCGAGACCTATCCGATGGACCTATTTCGAACGCAATCGGGCGAAGTTTTCTTTGCCTCGAGAACGGTTAGAGATAGAGCGTCGGGGACGGAAGATTTGGAATCTACGGGTCAAAATTAGTCGGATAGGCATATTTAGAACGCGATTGGACGCAAAAAATTTTTTCGTCCGAACGAATTTCTACCTCAAAGCATAGAATTTTTTTCAGTTCTTCGAGATAGCATACTTCCGATAGAGCTAGCCAGTTCAAACTCGGTACGCTTATAGTACTCGACGAGACGATTAAAATGAAACAAACCGGAGGTCCCTAGCTCTTACCGTTCCGGAGATATGGTACTTTGAAGCTTGAAAAATTTTGTTATCAAAAATTACCATAATTTCGTTCTAGCGCGAAAACTATTAGAGATAGGTCATTCGTTCTTATTCCATTCGATTCCTAAGGAAAATCTACATATAGGAAGGTCTACTCGATCGCGATCGAGCAATAAATAAAGCCGTGAGAGCGATTTGAAATTTAGTCCTTAACGAAAATCGCGATTTTTAACGTAATATTGGTCATTCGACGAAAAATTCATGTTCGAAATTCGCGGTTATTTTGCGTCAGAATATACATATTCGGGCCGCTAATTACGTAAAACATATCGGTTCCGACGTAGAACGCATAGATTTCGAGAAAACGCCATTCGAAGTTAGGGTCAAAACGGGCTAAAATAGGGGTATATATAAGGCTTTTTTCGAATATTCGACGAAAAATTCATGTTCGAATTTCGCGGTTATTTTGCGCCAGAATATACATATTAGGGCCGCTGATTGCGTAGAAAATATCGGTTCGGACGTGGAACGCATAGATTTCGAGAAAACGCCTTACGAAGTTTAGATAAAAGGCCTTAAATAGACCGTATATAGGGGTGAATATAGGGCGAAACAGGGCATACTTCAAGCGCTCGTAGCGCCTAAACTATTAACGATAGAAAGCCAAATCGGGGGTGATTCTAAATCAGAAAAAGACGTTCTTTCGAATGGTGTAGGAGAAAATGTCGTAGCTTGAAACGAATCCTCTCTTAGGGTGAAATTTAGCTATTTTTTACGATTTTTTCGCGGTTTTTCGCGATTTTCTCGGTAACCGTTGGAGTAAAGTAAAAAAATCCTACGCCGTTGAATTCGCCTCGTCAAGACGCATCGATTGGTGTAGGATTGAACGTCCTAAGTCCCGTATTAGTGAAAACGGGGTATGTCATTTTAGCACTTTTTTGCGGTTTTTTGCATTTTCTGGGCAACCGTTTGAAATAATCTAAACAAATTATATACCGTTGAAATCAGCGCGTCAAGACGCGTCGATTGGTATATGAATGAACGCGATAGGACGAAGGAAACTTAAATCGTCCATATCTCCCTAACGGTTGGAGCTAGAGCGTTTATAATGCCATATTTGGAATCTACTCGTCGAGACCTATCCGATGGACCTATTTCGAACGCAATCGGGCGAAGTTTTCTTTGCCTCGAGAACGGTTAGAGATAGAGCGTCGGGGACGGAAGATTTGGAATCTACGGGTCAAAATTAGTCGGATAGGCATATTTAGAACGCGATTGGACGCAAAAATTTTTTCGTCCGAACGAATTTCTACCTCAAAGCATAGAATTTTTTTCAGTTCTTCGAGATAGCATACTTCCGATAGAGCTAGCCAGTTCAAACTCGGTACGCTTATAGTACTCGACGAGACGATTAAAATGAAACAAACCGGAGGTCCCTAGCTCTTACCGTTCCGGAGATATGGTACTTTGAAGCTTGAAAAATTTTGTTATCAAAAATTACCATAATTTCGTTCTAGCGCGAAAACTATTAGAGATAGGTCATTCGTTCTTATTCCATTCGATTCCTAAGGAAAATCTACATATAGGAAGGTCTACTCGATCGCGATCGAGCAATAAATAAAGCCGTGAGAGCGATTTGAAATTTAGTCCTTAACGAAAATCGCGATTTTTAACGTAATATTGGTCATTCGACGAAAAATTCATGTTCGAAATTCGCGGTTATTTTGCGTCAGAATATACATATTCGGGCCGCTAATTACGTAAAACATATCGGTTCCGACGTAGAACGCATAGATTTCGAGAAAACGCCATTCGAAGTTAGGGTCAAAACGGGCTAAAATAGGGGTATATATAAGGCTTTTTTCGAATATTCGACGAAAAATTCATGTTCGAATTTCGCGGTTATTTTGCGCCAGAATATACATATTAGGGCCGCTGATTGCGTAGAAAATATCGGTTCGGACGTGGAACGCATAGATTTCGAGAAAACGCCTTACGAAGTTTAGATAAAAGGCCTTAAATAGACCGTATATAGGGGTGAATATAGGGCGAAACAGGGCATACTTCAAGCGCTCGTAGCGCCTAAACTATTAACGATAGAAAGCCAAATCGGGGGTGATTCTAAATCAGAAAAAGACGTTCTTTCGAATGGTGTAGGAGAAAATGTCGTAGCTTGAAACGAATCCTCTCTTAGGGTGAAATTTAGCTATTTTTTACGATTTTTTCGCGGTTTTTCGCGATTTTCTCGGTAACCGTTGGAGTAAAGTAAAAATCCTACGCCGTTGAATTCGCCTCGTCAAGACGCATCGATTGGTGTAGGATTGAACGTCCTAAGTCCCGTATTAGTGAAAACGGGGTATGTCATTTTAGCACTTTTTTGCGGTTTTTTGCATTTTCTGGGCAACCGTTTGAAATAATCTAAACAAATTATATACCGTTGAAATCAGCGCGTCAAGACGCGTCGATTGGTATATGAATGAACGCGATAGGACGAAGGAAACTTAAATCGTCCATATCTCCCTAACGGTTGGAGCTAGAGCGTTTATAATGCCATATTTGGAATCTACTCGTCGAGACCTATCCGATGGACCTATTTCGAACGCAATCGGGCGAAGTTTTCTTTGCCTCGAGAACGGTTAGAGATAGAGCGTCGGGGACGGAAGATTTGGAATCTACGGGTCAAAATTAGTCGGATAGGCATATTTAGAACGCGATTGGACGCAAAAATTTTTTCGTCCGAACGAATTTCTACCTCAAAGCATAGAATTTTTTTCAGTTCTTCGAGATAGCATACTTCCGATAGAGCTAGCCAGTTCAAACTCGGTACGCTTATAGTACTCGACGAGACGATTAAAATGAAACAAACCGGAGGTCCCTAGCTCTTACCGTTCCGGAGATATGGTACTTTGAAGCTTGAAAAATTTTGTTATCAAAAATTACCATAATTTCGTTCTAGCGCGAAAACTATTAGAGATAGGTCGTTCGTTCTTATTCCATTCGATTCCTAAGGAAAATCTACATATAGGAAGGTCTACTCGATCGCGATCGAGCAATAAATAAAGCCGTGAGAGCGATTTGAAATTTAGTCCTTAACGAAAATCGCGATTTTTAACGTAATATTGGTCATTCGACGAAAAATTCATGTTCGAAATTCGCGGTTATTTTGCGTCAGAATATACATATTCGGGCCGCTAATTACGTAAAACATATCGGTTCCGACGTAGAACGCATAGATTTCGAGAAAACGCCATTCGAAGTTAGGGTCAAAACGGGCTAAAATAGGGGTATATATAAGGCTTTTTCGAATATTCGACGAAAAATTCATGTTCGAATTTCGCGGTTATTTTGCGCCAGAATATACATATTAGGGCCGCTGATTGCGTAGAAAATATCGGTTCGGACGTGGAACGCATAGATTTCGAGAAAACGCCTTACGAAGTTTAGATAAAAGGCCTTAAATAGACCGTATATAGGGGTGAATATAGGGCGAAACAGGGCATACTTCAAGCGCTCGTAGCGCCTAAACTATTAACGATAGAAAGCCAAATCGGGGGTGATTCTAAATCAGAAAAAGACGTTCTTTCGAATGGTGTAGGAGAAAATGTCGTAGCTTGAAACGAATCCTCTCTTAGGGTGAAATTTAGCTATTTTTTACGATTTTTTCGCGGTTTTTCGCGATTTTCTCGGTAACCGTTGGAGTAAAGTAAAAATCCTACGCCGTTGAATTCGCCTCGTCAAGACGCATCGATTGGTGTAGGATTGAACGTCCTAAGTCCCGTATTAGTGAAAACGGGGTATGTCATTTTAGCACTTTTTTGCGGTTTTTTGCATTTTCTGGGCAACCGTTTGAAATAATCTAAACAAATTATATACCGTTGAAATCAGCGCGTCAAGACGCGTCGATTGGTATATGAATGAACGCGATAGGACGAAGGAAACTTAAATCGTCCATATCTCCCTAACGGTTGGAGCTAGAGCGTTTATAATGCCATATTTGGAATCTACTCGTCGAGACCTATCCGATGGACCTATTTCGAACGCAATCGGGCGAAGTTTTCTTTGCCTCGAGAACGGTTAGAGATAGAGCGTCGGGGACGGAAGATTTGGAATCTACGGGTCAAAATTAGTCGGATAGGCATATTTAGAACGCGATTGACGCAAAAATTTTTCGTCCGAACGAATTTCTACCTCAAAGCATAGAATTTTTTTCAGTTCTTCGAGATAGCATACTTCCGATAGAGCTAGCCAGTTCAAACTCGGTACGCTTATAGTACTCGACGAGACGATTAAAATGAAACAAACCGGAGGTCCCTAGCTCTTACCGTTCCGGAGATATGGTACTTTGAAGCTTGAAAAATTTTGTTATCAAAAATTACCATAATTTCGTTCTAGCGCGAAAACTATTAGAGATAGGTCGTTCGTTCTTATTCCATTCGATTCCTAAGGAAAATCTACATATAGGAAGGTCTACTCGATCGCGATCGAGCAATAAATAAAGCCGTGAGAGCGATTTGAAATTTAGTCCTTAACGAAAATCGCGATTTTTAACGTAATATTGGTCATTCGACGAAAAATTCATGTTCGAAATTCGCGGTTATTTTGCGTCAGAATATACATATTCGGGCCGCTAATTACGTAAAACATATCGGTTCCGACGTAGAACGCATAGATTTCGAGAAAACGCCATTCGAAGTTAGGGTCAAAACGGGCTAAAATAGGGGTATATATAAGGCTTTTTTCGAATATTCGACGAAAAATTCATGTTCGAATTTCGCGGTTATTTTGCGCCAGAATATACATATTAGGGCCGCTGATTGCGTAGAAAATATCGGTTCGGACGTGGAACGCATAGATTTCGAGAAAACGCCTTACGAAGTTTAGATAAAAGGCCTTAAATAGACCGTATATAGGGGTGAATATAGGGCGAAACAGGGCATACTTCAAGCGCTCGTAGCGCCTAAACTATTAACGATAGAAAGCCAAATCGGGGGTGATTCTAAATCAGAAAAAGACGTTCTTTCGAATGGTGTAGGAGAAAATGTCGTAGCTTGAAACGAATCCTCTCTTAGGGTGAAATTTAGCTATTTTTTACGATTTTTTCGCGGTTTTTCGCGATTTTCTCGGTAACCGTTGGAGTAAAGTAAAAATCCTACGCCGTTGAATTCGCCTCGTCAAGACGCATCGATTGGTGTAGGATTGAACGTCCTAAGTCCCGTATTAGTGAAAACGGGGTATGTCATTTTAGCACTTTTTTGCGGTTTTTTGCATTTTCTGGGCAACCGTTTGAAATAATCTAAACAAATTATATACCGTTGAAATCAGCGCGTCAAGACGCGTCGATTGGTATATGAATGAACGCGATAGGACGAAGGAAACTTAAATCGTCCATATCTCCCTAACGGTTGGAGCTAGAGCGTTTATAATGCCATATTTGGAATCTACTCGTCGAGACCTATCCGATGGACCTATTTCGAACGCAATCGGGCGAAGTTTTCTTTGCCTCGAGAACGGTTAGAGATAGAGCGTCGGGGACGGAAGATTTGGAATCTACGGGTCAAAATTAGTCGGATAGGCATATTTAGAACGCGATTGGACGCAAAAATTTTTCGTCCGAACGAATTTCTACCTCAAAGCATAGAATTTTTTTCAGTTCTTCGAGATAGCATACTTCCGATAGAGCTAGCCAGTTCAAACTCGGTACGCTTATAGTACTCGACGAGACGATTAAAATGAAACAAACCGGAGGTCCCTAGCTCTTACCGTTCCGGAGATATGGTACTTTGAAGCTTGAAAAATTTTGTTATCAAAAATTACCATAATTTCGTTCTAGCGCGAAAACTATTAGAGATAGGTCGTTCGTTCTTATTCCATTCGATTCCTAAGGAAAATCTACATATAGGAAGGTCTACTCGATCGCGATCGAGCAATAAATAAAGCCGTGAGAGCGATTTGAAATTTAGTCCTTAACGAAAATCGCGATTTTTAACGTAATATTGGTCATTCGACGAAAAATTCATGTTCGAAATTCGCGGTTATTTTGCGTCAGAATATACATATTCGGGCCGCTAATTACGTAAAACATATCGGTTCCGACGTAGAACGCATAGATTTCGAGAAAACGCCATTCGAAGTTAGGGTCAAAACGGGCTAAAATAGGGGTATATATAAGGCTTTTTCGAATATTCGACGAAAAATTCATGTTCGAATTTCGCGGTTATTTTGCGCCAGAATATACATATTAGGGCCGCTGATTGCGTAGAAAATATCGGTTCGGACGTGGAACGCATAGATTTCGAGAAAACGCCTTACGAAGTTTAGATAAAAGGCCTTAAATAGACCGTATATAGGGGTGAATATAGGGCGAAACAGGGCATACTTCAAGCGCTCGTAGCGCCTAAACTATTAACGATAGAAAGCCAAATCGGGGGTGATTCTAAATCAGAAAAAGACGTTCTTTCGAATGGTGTAGGAGAAAATGTCGTAGCTTGAAACGAATCCTCTCTTAGGGTGAAATTTAGCTATTTTTTACGATTTTTTCGCGGTTTTTCGCGATTTTCTCGGTAACCGTTGGAGTAAAGTAAAAATCCTACGCCGTTGAATTCGCCTCGTCAAGACGCATCGATTGGTGTAGGATTGAACGTCCTAAGTCCCGTATTAGTGAAAACGGGGTATGTCATTTTAGCACTTTTTTGCGGTTTTTTGCATTTTCTGGGCAACCGTTTGAAATAATCTAAACAAATTATATACCGTTGAAATCAGCGCGTCAAGACGCGTCGATTGGTATATGAATGAACGCGATAGGACGAAGGAAACTTAAATCGTCCATATCTCCCTAACGGTTGGAGCTAGAGCGTTTATAATGCCATATTTGGAATCTACTCGTCGAGACCTATCCGATGGACCTATTTCGAACGCAATCGGGCGAAGTTTTCTTTGCCTCGAGAACGGTTAGAGATAGAGCGTCGGGGACGGAAGATTTGGAATCTACGGGTCAAAATTAGTCGGATAGGCATATTTAGAACGCGATTGGACGCAAAAATTTTTCGTCCGAACGAATTTCTACCTCAAAGCATAGAATTTTTTTCAGTTCTTCGAGATAGCATACTTCCGATAGAGCTAGCCAGTTCAAACTCGGTACGCTTATAGTACTCGACGAGACGATTAAAATGAAACAAACCGGAGGTCCCTAGCTCTTACCGTTCCGGAGATATGGTACTTTGAAGCTTGAAAATTTTGTTATCAAAAATTACCATAATTTCGTTCTAGCGCGAAAACTATTAGAGATAGGTCGTTCGTTCTTATTCCATTCGATTCCTAAGGAAAATCTACATATAGGAAGGTCTACTCGATCGCGATCGAGCAATAAATAAAGCCGTGAGAGCGATTTGAAATTTAGTCCTTAACGAAAATCGCGATTTTTAACGTAATATTGGTCATTCGACGAAAAATTCATGTTCGAAATTCGCGGTTATTTTGCGTCAGAATATACATATTCGGGCCGCTAATTACGTAAAACATATCGGTTCCGACGTAGAACGCATAGATTTCGAGAAAACGCCATTCGAAGTTAGGGTCAAAACGGGCTAAAATAGGGGTATATATAAGGCTTTTTTCGAATATTCGACGAAAAATTCATGTTCGAATTTCGCGGTTATTTTGCGCCAGAATATACATATTAGGCCGCTGATTGCGTAGAAAATATCGGTTCGGACGTGGAACGCATAGATTTCGAGAAAACGCCTTACGAAGTTTAGATAAAAGGCCTTAAATAGACCGTATATAGGGGTGAATATAGGGCGAAACAGGGCATACTTCAAGCGCTCGTAGCGCCTAAACTATTAACGATAGAAAGCCAAATCGGGGGTGATTCTAAATCAGAAAAAGACGTTCTTTCGAATGGTGTAGGAGAAAATGTCGTAGCTTGAAACGAATCCTCTCTTAGGGTGAAATTTAGCTATTTTTTACGATTTTTTCGCGGTTTTTCGCGATTTTCTCGGTAACCGTTGGAGTAAAGTAAAAATCCTACGCCGTTGAATTCGCCTCGTCAAGACGCATCGATTGGTGTAGGATTGAACGTCCTAAGTCCCGTATTAGTGAAAACGGGGTATGTCATTTTAGCACTTTTTTGCGGTTTTTTGCATTTTCTGGGCAACCGTTTGAAATAATCTAAACAAATTATATACCGTTGAAATCAGCGCGTCAAGACGCGTCGATTGGTATATGAATGAACGCGATAGGACGAAGGAAACTTAAATCGTCCATATCTCCCTAACGGTTGGAGCTAGAGCGTTTATAATGCCATATTTGGAATCTACTCGTCGAGACCTATCCGATGGACCTATTTCGAACGCAATCGGGCGAAGTTTTCTTTGCCTCGAGAACGGTTAGAGATAGAGCGTCGGGGACGGAAGATTTGGAATCTACGGGTCAAAATTAGTCGGATAGGCATATTTAGAACGCGATTGGACGCAAAAATTTTTCGTCCGAACGAATTTCTACCTCAAAGCATAGAATTTTTTCAGTTCTTCGAGATAGCATACTTCCGATAGAGCTAGCCAGTTCAAACTCGGTACGCTTATAGTACTCGACGAGACGATTAAAATGAAACAAACCGGAGGTCCCTAGCTCTTACCGTTCCGGAGATATGGTACTTTGAAGCTTGAAAAATTTTGTTATCAAAAATTACCATAATTTCGTTCTAGCGCGAAAACTATTAGAGATAGGTCGTTCGTTCTTATTCCATTCGATTCCTAAGGAAAATCTACATATAGGAAGGTCTACTCGATCGCGATCGAGCAATAAATAAAGCCGTGAGAGCGATTTGAAATTTAGTCCTTAACGAAAATCGCGATTTTTAACGTAATATTGGTCATTCGACGAAAAATTCATGTTCGAAATTCGCGGTTATTTTGCGTCAGAATATACATATTCGGGCCGCTAATTACGTAAAACATATCGGTTCCGACGTAGAACGCATAGATTTCGAGAAAACGCCATTCGAAGTTAGGGTCAAAACGGGCTAAAATAGGGGTATATATAAGGCTTTTTTCGAATATTCGACGAAAAATTCATGTTCGAATTTCGCGGTTATTTTGCGCCAGAATATACATATTAGGGCCGCTGATTGCGTAGAAAATATCGGTTCGGACGTGGAACGCATAGATTTCGAGAAAACGCCTTACGAAGTTTAGATAAAAGGCCTTAAATAGACCGTATATAGGGGTGAATATAGGGCGAAACAGGGCATACTTCAAGCGCTCGTAGCGCCTAAACTATTAACGATAGAAAGCCAAATCGGGGGTGATTCTAAATCAGAAAAAGACGTTCTTTCGAATGGTGTAGGAGAAAATGTCGTAGCTTGAAACGAATCCTCTCTTAGGGTGAAATTTAGCTATTTTTTACGATTTTTTCGCGGTTTTTCGCGATTTTCTCGGTAACCGTTGGAGTAAAGTAAAAATCCTACGCCGTTGAATTCGCCTCGTCAAGACGCATCGATTGGTGTAGGATTGAACGTCCTAAGTCCCGTATTAGTGAAAACGGGGTATGTCATTTTAGCACTTTTTTGCGGTTTTTTGCATTTTCTGGGCAACCGTTTGAAATAATCTAAACAAATTATATACCGTTGAAATCAGCGCGTCAAGACGCGTCGATTGGTATATGAATGAACGCGATAGGACGAAGGAAACTTAAATCGTCCATATCTCCCTAACGGTTGGAGCTAGAGCGTTTATAATGCCATATTTGGAATCTACTCGTCGAGACCTATCCGATGGACCTATTTCGAACGCAATCGGGCGAAGTTTTCTTTGCCTCGAGAACGGTTAGAGATAGAGCGTCGGGGACGGAAGATTTGGAATCTACGGGTCAAAATTAGTCGGATAGGCATATTTAGAACGCGATTGGACGCAAAAATTTTTCGTCCGAACGAATTTCTACCTCAAAGCATAGAATTTTTTTCAGTTCTTCGAGATAGCATACTTCCGATAGAGCTAGCCAGTTCAAACTCGGTACGCTTATAGTACTCGACGAGACGATTAAAATGAAACAAACCGGAGGTCCCTAGCTCTTACCGTTCCGGAGATATGGTACTTTGAAGCTTGAAAAATTTTGTTATCAAAAATTACCATAATTTCGTTCTAGCGCGAAAACTATTAGAGATAGGTCGTTCGTTCTTATTCCATTCGATTCCTAAGGAAAATCTACATATAGGAAGGTCTACTCGATCGCGATCGAGCAATAAATAAAGCCGTGAGAGCGATTTGAAATTTAGTCCTTAACGAAAATCGCGATTTTTAACGTAATATTGGTCATTCGACGAAAAATTCATGTTCGAAATTCGCGGTTATTTTGCGTCAGAATATACATATTCGGGCCGCTAATTACGTAAAACATATCGGTTCCGACGTAGAACGCATAGATTTCGAGAAAACGCCATTCGAAGTTAGGGTCAAAACGGGCTAAAATAGGGGTATATATAAGGCTTTTTCGAATATTCGACGAAAAATTCATGTTCGAATTTCGCGGTTATTTTGCGCCAGAATATACATATTAGGGCCGCTGATTGCGTAGAAAATATCGGTTCGGACGTGGAACGCATAGATTTCGAGAAAACGCCTTACGAAGTTTAGATAAAAGGCCTTAAATAGACCGTATATAGGGGTGAATATAGGGCGAAACAGGGCATACTTCAAGCGCTCGTAGCGCCTAAACTATAAACGGTAGATATACGATTATGATTATGATCAATCAGAAAAACGAGCTCTTTCAGATGGTGTAGGAGGAAATGGCGTAGCTTGAAAAATCCGCTTCTACCGTAAAATTTATTGATTTGTTGCAATATTTTCGCGTTTTTTTGCGATTTTCTCGGTAACCGTTGGAGTAAGGTGAAAGAATCGCACGCCATTGAATTCACCCCGTCGAGACGCGTCGATTGATGTGGGATTGAACGTTCTAAGTCCCATATTAGCGAAAAATGGGCATGCGATTTTTGCGATTTTCGCTATTTCTTGCGGTTTCTTGCGATTTTCTCGGTAACCGTTGGAGTAAAGTGAAAGAATCGCACGCCATTGAATTCGCCTCGTCAAGGCGCATCGATTGATGTAGGGTTGAATGTCCGAAGTCCCATATGAGCGAACATTTGAATGCAATCGTTCGTAGGAAAGCTTTAAGCGTAAACTATAAAGAGTAGAAAATGAAGAGGTAGCTAGAGGGATGACCAGAAGGAAGGGGCCGCTGAGTACCATTTTGGTGTAAATTGGAATACCTGAATCACCGTGTGAGAGTCGACAAATGGGGGCTGCAGCGGATCATAGGTACAAAGAAAAGTATAAAGTAAGAGAAATCTAGGAAGGAAGCACATTTCTTGAACGAGAAATTCAACGCTTTAGGTTTTGGTTGCAATCGCAATTTCTTGATATATTAAATTAGTGCAAATATTTGCTCACTTTAAAATCAATTAGCAATAACTATAATGCGAACATAACGTTTAGAATTTATTCTAAACAATTTTAAACGTCTTGTTTTCTTAAAAATTAACCTAGTTTACAACTGACAATCGCCGTTTAGTTTTTTCCTTCTTAATTATTTCCCTTTTAAATAAAACAAGGTTGTTTACTTCATTCCAATAATTTTCTGTAATTTTTCCACATCTTTATGTG
>JAYRCI010000182.1:0-25000 GCA_038088585.1 Chrysina gloriosa | reverse complement strand
TACAATACGAAAGTTTTGGCGTCGCTGGTTCCGGACGAGATTATATTCGATTGTAACGATTACAGTCATCGACCATACGATGCCTGTTTGCTCTTTGGTGACGTTTCAGGTATTTTTGTCCTTATTTTTTTCTTTTAGAAAATTTGATAAGTTGGATATGTGACTGTTGGCTATAGTGGCAGGTTTTCTCCGCAAGTCAATAGGTAGACGAATATAACATTACTCGTATCATATTACGAGAATGCTATGTTGCAAGGAGGTCAATGACCGTTTTACCCACGGCTTTCCTGGAGGGGCAAAATGTCACTGTCCGTCCTCGATACTCAAAGACTTTATCTTTCTAGTCTGTAGTCTCTAGTTCAGCCTTTCCCAAAATATTTTTTGTGGTTTTTTACCATGGACCCCTATGCTGCAGTTAAGTGACCCTTTTGGACAACTATTATACATCAACTATCATTATTTCTTTTCATAATTTTAAGATTGAGCCGTGGATTCCCAGTAAAATGGTCGTAGACCTTTGGGAGCCGAAGTACCACCAAGTGGGTTTATCTCTTTCTCATTTACCTCTTTATTCACTTTTATTTGTTATTATTCTCTCTTCTCCTTCTTTCTTTCTTATTCTTCTCTGTTGTTCCTTCTCTTTTATTCCCTATTCTTCCCCCTTTTCTCTGTTCTTCTTTCTTGTTCTTAATTTTTTCTTTTTCTTTTCTGAATATAAAACTATCGGAGCGGCTCAACGTCCGTGTTATCTCTTTATTCGCTCCTTTTCCTTATCCTTCTCTCCTATCTTTTCTTCTACGTTGCTCTTTATTCTTCTGTCTTCCCTTTCGTTTTCTCTTGTTCCTTATTCTTCTCTCTTATCGCCATTTCTTTCTGGTTTTCTTCGACAATTTTCATGTCTGTAGGACGTCGAAATTGTCTACAATTCCTTAAAATAAAACAATAAATCAAATTTTTTTCGGGAATCACCAAATTATTTAATTCTTCTTTATTTTTCTCTTTTCTCTCTTTTCTTCTTCCTTGTTCTTCATTGTTGTCACTTTTTTCTTTTCTGAAATAAAATGATCGGAGCGGCTCAGCACTCGTATTATTTCTTCTTCCTTATCCTTCTCTCTTCTCTTTTCTTCTACCTTGCTCTTTATTCTTCTCTCTTCTCTTTCCTTGACACTTGTTTCTTATTCTTTCCTCTTTTTGTCTCTTATTGCTTTTTCTTTCTTGTTTTCTTCGACAATTTTTGTCCCCTTTTGAACGTCGAATTGCCTATAATTCATTAAAATAAAACAAAAAATACACTTTTTTTCGGGAATTACCAATTTATTTAATTCTTTCTTATTTTTCTTTTTTCTTTTCTTCTTTCTTGGTCTGTTGTGCATTCTCTTATTCTTCAAATATCTTCGAATGCCCTTTGAGGTGTCCGATTGCATACAATTTCTTAAAATAAAAGACTGCATCTTTTGAAAATAT
Source organism: Chrysina gloriosa (assembly GCA_038088585.1). Taxonomy (NCBI): domain Eukaryota; kingdom Metazoa; phylum Arthropoda; class Insecta; order Coleoptera; family Scarabaeidae; genus Chrysina; species Chrysina gloriosa. The sequence continues at coordinate 23,536 of JAYRCI010000182.1, read as the reverse complement.
TTTGGAAATCCTCTATTTATTTACTTCCTTCCTATTCTTCTCTTTTGTTATACTTCTTCCTTGTTCTCACTTGTTTTCGCTTATTCGCGTCTATTTGCAGACAATTCCTCAAAAAACAACAAAACGTTGCATCTTTTGAGAACATTTTGAGAATCAATTATTTAATACTTTCTTTTATTTATCTCGCTCTCTTCCTCTCGAGTTCTGTATTCCTCTTTCTTGTTCTTCTCTCACTACCTTCCTCTGTTTTCCTCTTCGTTCTTTTTCTCTATTCTTCTCTCGTATTCTTTATTCTTCTTTCTTGTTCTCTGTTGTATTCTCTTATTCTTCGAAACTTTGTATTGCTCCTTTGGGCGGTGAATTGCATATATTGCATTATCTTTTATTCATCGAAAATTTCTATCGATTCGCGTACAATTTCTCAAAATAAAAAATTGCATCTTTTGAGAACATTCTGGGAACCAGCAATTTTATATAATTCTTTCCTGTTATTCTTTCTCCCTTTTTCCTTCTGTTGTGTTCTTTGTTGTTCTCTCTTGATTTCTCTTATTCTTCGAATGTCTTCTATAATCTTTTGGGTGTTGGATTGCATACAATTCGCAATTAATCATTTCTTGTTCTTCTTTATTATTTTCTCTTCTATTGTGTTCTTTGTGCCTCTTTCTTGTTCTCTCTTTGTCCTTTTTATTCTGCGAATATTATGATGCCCTTTAGCGCATTTAGTCCTCAATTCTTTCTTGTTCTACTTTATTCCTTTCTCTTTCGTTCTGTTAAAGAACAACACGGGTTTCTCTTTATTGTTCTCCTTCGGCATCTTATGAAAAAAGAAATCGGATATCACCAATTTATTTAATTTTTCCTTATTCTTCTCTTCTCTTCCCTGTTGTTCTCTGTTCTTCTCTTTTTATTGGTTCGTTTTTCATCTTTCTTACGCTCTCTTCTTGTCTTTTATTTTTCGAAAATCTTTATATTTTGTAGGGGTTTGGATTTCATAGTATTCCTTAGAATAAAGTAACAGTTAAATCTTTTTGGGAATATTTGGGAAACCACCGATTTATCTAATATCGATTTTCACCGAAGGATTCACCGATCTTTGCGAGAAATACAACAAAACGGGCAAAGGCGGCCCTTCGAGATTGACGCACGTCCTCAACAGCTACATAGGCACCATGGTGCAAGAAATCATGTCCTACAACGGCGACGTCCTCAAATTCTCCGGCGACGCCTTTCTGGCGATGTGGAAGAGCAGCACTAACGATTCGATGCAAGATTGCGTGCATCAGGCTCTCGACTGCGCGCTGGTCATTCAGAAAACGCACGGGAAATACGAGACGGACGTCGGTGTGTTCTTGAGAGGTAAATTTTTGGTTGTATAAGATAAAATTCATGGAAATATCGGACGGATGTCGTGGGAAAAGTCTTTGACGATCGGTGGTCGCTCAAGAGAATTTATTCATTGATGATTCTCAAGCTTTTTGGGTGGATTTGGGGACATACGTGATTTTGCTTGCTGATGATTTTCTATTTTAAATATAAGTGAAATTGGCGATTTCCGCCGGATTCGTCATTTTCTCCTTGATCGGGGACTTGAAGACGTCGCATTACATCGTCGTCGGACAGCCCATCTTCGATGTGAAGCAAGCCGAGAAGAAAAGCAGCGCTGGCGATATCATCGTCTGTCATACCGCTTGGAATTATTTGAATCCGAGCGAGTATTTGTCGGAGTATATGGAGGATGGTCTACATATCAAGGTAAAAACGGGTTTCCCTCTTGGCGTCTGATCAGAAAGGTTGAGGTAAATTTTGAGAGCTGAGGATGTTACCTAAGTTTTACTTCATAATCCATCAAGACATATGATAACGGTCACGCCTTGCTTCCCTTTTTCTTTTTCTTTTCTATGTAGACAACCAGCTTGGATTGAAGACTTGATCTTAGAGTTTTTGAGGATGACGCCGTCTACGTAATTGGTGTAGAGATTGATGGATTCTTCCTCTCGGAAAGCGCGATTGATTTCCACATCATTGAAGTTATCGTATATTTTCAAAAATTAAAAAATCTTTGAAGATGAACCTTTTTCATCATCTGATTTGAAGAGCAATGATGGTTATGCCATGTTTCCTCCAAGATTCTGTATGTATTACAACCTTTAGTTGAAGATTGCTTCTATTGAAGATGAACCATCGTTATGGCGCAATTTGAAGAGCGAAGAGGGTTATCCCATATTTGCTCCAAGATTCTGTATGTATGACACATTTGGTTGAAGATATGAAGAAATAACCTCGTTTCTGTCGAAGATGCACCATCGATATCGCCTAACTTGAAGAACGATGATGATTATGTCATATTATTTCCAGGATTCTGTATGTATGACCACTTTGGGCTGAGGATTTGACGCCTGAAGCCTTGAAAATTATGTCGTTTTTGTTGAAGATGGATCATGATCATCGACTTATTTGAAGAGAGGTGATGATTATGTCATGTTTTCCCCAAGATTCTGCATGCATGACCACCTTTGGTTGAGCATTTGATGCCCAAGATTTTGGCACTAACGTCGTTTCTGTCGAAGATGAACCATTGTCAACGTCTGATTTAAAGAGAGATGATGATTATGTCATAAGGGTCGTGATCAATGTCCGTGCCGTGAAGATGGTTTTGAAACCTCCGAAGACAACAACTTTGAAGATATTCCCCATCTATTCGCCTCCCTCTCATACCATCTGGTATTTCTTTTCAGAACGTTGATATCCACATTCATCGAAAAATCAAATTGAATCTAAATTCAATCACGTCAAAACCATCAACTTGAAGAGTTGCAAACTCTATCTACATCCTCCGTAATTCAAACGCCTCTTTCCGTTCCAGAATTGTTTCAAAATCACTTTAGTTCTTCTAAATTTAAAGACTTCACGTGCTCCGACGACAACCAATGTTAAGATAGTCGACTCTTATTCCCCTTATTTTCATATCTTCCCATATTCGTTTTTCAGAACGTTAATGTCCACACTAATCGAAAAATCAAATTGATTCTGAATAGAAGCACCCCCAAACCATCTGCACCCTGCAAAATTCAAACGGCTCTTTGGGTCCAGAATGCTCTCACAATTAGTCCACGTCTTCTATATTTTAACAGTTTATTTGCTCCGAAAATAATCGCTCTGAAGATGGCTCACACCTATTCTTCTTCTTTTCGTATCTACTCATATCCATTTTTCTTAGAACGTTGATATCCATACCTGTCCAAAATTCCACCACAGACCCATCAATTTGAAGAGCTCCAAACTCCATCTGTATCCTCCAAAATTTCCACGCACATAGGTCTCCATCTATTCTTTTTGTTCTCATGTGCTTTTATACAACGTCGATGTGCTGACCATCTTGGGAACAACTTTCAGTCGTGTTCCAAGGAAAATATTGTTTGGGTCGGAAAACAGCGCAGCAATGCTTGCGATGCGCTCCAAAATAACGTCAGAAAATAAAGCTGCGAGCAGCAATTTTTTCCAAAAGCAAAAGTCATTTATTGGTGATTAGTGTCCCAAAGTATCGGCCGTACTTTCATAAAATGTTTTTCGCCACATCTCAAAATTTTGTGAAACCTTTTTTCATCTTCTCCGGGAGGAACGCCACATTAAGCAACTAACCATTGAATAAATTTAGGTTCATGGACTCGGCGCCAATTGGAGAAGCACCCAGAAGAGTTACAAGCACCAAAAGACGCGTAAGATTTCCTTTCCTCAGAAGCACTTGCATATTAACTATCGAAGATGATAATGAAGGCCATCCAATCTCATCGTATCCAATTTCCACCATCGACCACTAACACTTCTATAACCACCAATCATCCACAACAACTTTTATAATCACCAATCATTTTGTCTACCTCCAACATTTCTCATCAAATCATAGAATCATAGAACATCCATCTTCCTTTTCAGTGGACGAAGAAGAAACTGAATCCAAGACGAATCTATACAACATGAACGAAGAATTTTCCAGTAAGTACCCGCTACTTCTGGTGTGTTTTTATAGGCATCTAACATCCGATTTTAGTCAGGCCCAGCGTCAACGACGCGGTCAAGATGCGCTTGAAAGAGGACCTGAGGAAATACATTATACCTCCGGTGATGAGGGGCATTGACATGGACGAACCTCTCGAATACCTGACCGAAATGAGGCAAATTGTTATCTTGTTCATAAACGTCGTCACCAAGAGGATGCCAATTAACGATTTCGTTAATCTGATCGATACTTGTTACAAGATTGTTTGCAGGTAAAGCTTCGACGGAGAAAGAAGGAACGTGTGGTTGGTCTCCTGGTTTCGTTTTTCGTTTCAAGGATGGAGTCTACTTGTGGATACGTCTGAGATATGTTCACGAATGAGATCTTCCTTTTTGGGAATAAGAGGGAAATATTTAGCCTTCATTCTAATATGAGTAGGTTGCTGAAGTGTTTGCTGCGTATTCATCTAACACCATTACCAATCTATTTGGAGAAGGAACCAGATGATCAGAAAAGTCTTGAAAACCGTCTTCAATAGTTTCCTCCATCAATTTCGTCCCTATTTCTTCCTCTATTTTTGTTCTTATATCCTTTCTTCCTTCCATTTCATCCTGATTTTCCAGGACGACCGAACGAATGGAAGGTTGCGTAAATAAAGTCTCCTTGTTCGATAAGGACCTGATGTTCGTAGTGATCTTTGGCTTCAGAGGATTCAAGCACGAATTGGACAGTCAAATCGGACTTCGCTGCGCCACCGAATGCTATCACCAAATAAATTGCCAACCGAACGTGAGATCCACGTCCATCGGGGTCACCACAGGCGAGTCACCGTTTCCATTCTGGACGAAATCCGGTATTTCAATTCTCCCTTTTACTTTAAAAGGTATGACCTATTGCGGCGTCGTCGGACACACCTTACGAAGAGAATACACTGTCATCAGTTTGACAGTCAACAAAGCGGCGAGATTGATGTGTGCTTACCCCAACAAAGTCACTTGCGATCGGGAGACTTTCCTCCATAGCAAACTGCAAGCCACCAATTTCATCCTGCAGGAGTTCAAGTATTTGAAGGGAATTACCAAAGCCGGACCGGTGTACGAGTTTAAGGAAGCCACGATGTAACTGCGGATTTAAAACTTTTCTCTTTCGAAATCTTTGACCGATTTACTATTCAGATTGGACTATCGTGAGACGGCCAGGTGGTGTGACCATCACTCGGTATCCCATTCTAGGGCGAGATGACGAAATGCGTCTCTACCTCAAACTCCTCAACGACTGCCACGAAATTTTCGATCAGAGAGCGAGTTCGGTCCACGGCGGTTTGAAGATGTTGAGTCACCATAATACTCTGATCCTGTCGGGGGAAGCCCGGCAAGGAAAGAAGCGGTTGTTGGAGGAAATTATCTTCCTTAATCCGAAAGCTACGCCGATTTATAAGTTTAGGATTTTGCCGATCGATCAACAGGTGAAGTGTTCTGAAATCCTCCCCGAAGACGATCCCTCCGAAACTCTTAACTTAACTTTCAGAAACCCTATAGGGCCATACAGCTATTCTTCGCACCAACTTTGGGCATCACCTCTCGTTCTTCGGCGAAGGAGAGGGAGTTGAGGCTGATGACCAGGTTGAGGAAGATGAAAGTCCCCGAATTACTGTGCCTAGTGAATCCGATTTTCAACGTGAATTTCGAGAAGACGCCGTTGTTCTTAAGGCTGACCGAGAAGCAGAAAGCCGTCGCCACGAGGAAGATGATAAAACAGCTGTGCTATGGGGTAAGTTCTAAGTTTTCCCAACCAAGAAGGTGGTAACGATGATAAAAGTAGAAGATCGCCAAATGTTCATTCTCACAATCAATAGACGCATCAGGTCGCGTGAAGTTTCCTTTTCTTTGTGTGTTCTTCACTGTAGTAGATCCATACCGTCCTCTTATTTAGGATCTTCCGTCCTGTCAGGTGAATCGGAACCACTGAAGACGAGGTCATGACACTTCGTGATCTGGTCCTCACTAGTTAGATGGTAGGTCACAGTTTTCCGATCTTCTTGGTGCAAAGCAGCTCGTTTCTCACGTGAAGGGGATTCCTTCGTTCTAAGTGAAATTGTAGAATGCTGTGGGTAACTGAAAAACGGGATCAGATCTCGTCAATCTGATTCTTCCAGATGAGTTTGTGGTCGAACTACACGTCAAGCATCTAACATCGAACCTGCACGGGAATCTAGCGTCGGATACTAGGATGTTCTCGCCAGGAGGGCGTTATCGCTTTCTCGAGATTCAAGCCGCTACATACTTTTTTTCCTTCTAAGGGTGTGGTTCTGGGCCTACTGTATCTGTTGGTCGGAATGAATATTGGAAGTTTGTTCAAACGTGGTAAGGGTAAATGGTTAATGTATTTAAGAGGATGATCGGTATGTGAAATGTTAAGTAATTCCCTGAGGAAGAAAGGTCTAAGCTCAAAACCATTACTTCTTTCGTAATCAAGAAAATGCAGACAAATGGCTGAAAGTGGATGTGTCTAAATTCTAATGGTAGCGAGTCAGGCTTGAGATAATTTATTCCTGGATAGTAACTTGAGAATACCCAATTGTCGCAGTATAGCCATAAACTCATATGCTTGCCCATCAGGCATTGTAAGGTTCAGGATCTGGATCAGGATGGTGAGCTATAAAATGCTATAAAAATGAGTTGCCTAAAGGTGGATCTAAACTATGCTGCTTGCGTAGACCAAGAACATGGTAAGCCAGAGAATGTCCAATTCCCTAACCATGGATCAAGATGTTATGCTCTGTTAGCTCCACATTGGAAGGCTGGACCTAAACTGTATTGATTACCGGTCAGGTACTCAAAGATTTGAGGTAATCTTTTCCCCGCGAATCCGGAGGATGGTAAGCTAGGGAATGCCCAATTCCCTCAGCATGGATTTCAATTATTTTGTTCTGTTAGTCCGAGATTGGGAGGCTCAGAATCATGGCGAAATAGAAAATGCGCAAATCAGTTGCCTAAAGGTGGACGGACCTAAACTAGCTTGATTGCCGGTTAGGTACTCAAAGGCTTAAGGTAATTTATCCTAGGGAACCGGGAAGATGGTAAGCTAACAATGTCCAATTCCGTGAGCATGAGTCCCAACTATTTTGCTCTGTTAGCCGGAGATTGGAAGGCTCGGAACCATGATGAGCTAGAAAATCGAAATAAATTGCGTGAAGGTAGGTCTTCTCAAAGTTATATTGGTTGCTAATCGGGCACTCCAAGGCTCGAGGTAATTTTTGCCTTAAGTACCAAGAAGTTGGTAGACTAGAGAATGCCCAATTCTTGAAGCATCTAAACTATTGTGCTACTCCACCATTCATGGTATGCTATCAAATGCAAATCAATTGCTTGAAAGCGGGTCTAAACTACTTTGTTTGCCGGTCACGTGCATAATCTTTTCAGATATTTTTTATTTGGGAAGCAGGAGGATGCCCCATTCTTTGAGCATCAATCTAAACTTTCTTATTTGTCACTCAGACACTAGGCGGTCCAAGGTAAGTTCGAAAATTCTCACAGGAACCCTAACATCTTTCGAATCCGGATCCGGGAGCAAATCTCACCGATCATGATTCTCCACAATTTCCAAAAATATCAGAATTAAAATACCGAAACTTTAAAGGTTCAGAAGGCTCAGACGCTACACAAGTTCAAATCCTCTTTTTTCAGTGTTTCGTCGTCTTCTGGGTGATGGCCATCGAAGACGCCAATAACATCGACGAAGAATCCTGGCCGCTCTTCAAAGAGATCCTAGACGTGGATATGTGCTTTATAGTGATGACCATGAACTCCTCCTTCATCGGTAAACTCTCCGAGACCGCCCAACAGGTCATCAATCACCATCACACCCGCACCATTCAACTTTCCGCTATCGATAAATGGTATCATGCCGGGTTGGCATGCCAGATATTAGGTGTCGGAGCCATTCCTCCGGATCTAGAAAAGTCAATGCGACAAAATCAATAAATCACCGGTAATTGTCCCGTAATTTTCTCGTCTATAGGGTGATCCAAGTGAGAAGCAACGGAAATCCCGGTTGGATCGAGAGTTTTCTTATCAGCTTGATGCAAGGCGGCGGGTTGAATATCACCAGGATCAACAGGGAGGATCTTCGGGATTTGGGTTTGGTCGTTCCCGCCCCTGAGATGCTTACGAGGTATTGGCATCGCAGACATTGACCTTTGAATCTTCTTTTTTAATTTTCTTTACAGGCTTTCGCCTAGAGATCTTAGGTATCACCTTTTAAGCGACTACAGACAAAATAGCGGACACGGATGGAAAATGTACGAATTCAGTTATAAAGTAAGGAAACCACCGCCTCAGATTCCTTGAGGATAATGTTACCATTTGGATATTTTTCATTGTTATTTTTAGAGTAGCGTGGATAGGATAACGAGTGACCATATGACTGACGCGCCCACGGTAGACATCTGTACGGTTAACGAATCGGCTAACATCGAGGATGTGGATGCTGAATTGTCATTGGACGGTAACGTATTGAAATTTTTGTTTTGGGGCGTGATTTCATCAAGTGGGTGCGGTACTGCTTAGTCGTTGGAATTAGGTAAGATACTCGCAGTTGGATGTTAAATAGAGAAAACTTGCGCTTTCCCAAGGAACTGTTGGTAGAATGTAGAAACTTACTTTTCGTTGATTTCCCAATATGGCGATTGGGCTAACTTTTCTTGAAGAATTGAAACATGAAGAAGCGAGCAGATTACAAATACTTTTCTGTAATCTTTTGTCTTTAACTTGGATTTTGGCAATACTTTCAGTACTGATTATGAAGACCTACGATTCCTTGTCATCCTATCAACAACTGTTGCTGAAATGCAGCGCTGTCATCGGCGAAATGATCCCCAGGGAAATGTTGAATTACGTCATGAACCAGAAAAACCCTAGGATGACGGCTAAAGGTAAGGCTAAAAGATGTATCTTCTGGTCCAGCGGTAGTGGTAGTGGGAAGCATTCTCACAACATCCTTGTCCCTGCAGTTGAGGCTTCACAATTGAATTGGGATTAGGTTAGTAGGGTCGGTTCACTTGATTGAATATAGCGCTGGTATCGTCGTTTTTGTCGGTAAAACCTAGACCAAACCTGCGTGTATTCTATACAAAATCTGGGATTAACCTAGACAGAACCTGGAGGAAACCTGGACGAAACCAGGACGAAATCTCGACTGCATCCGTATCCCTATTGCTGCTTCACGGGAAATGACGTCAGCTCCGCTCAGGAGGCTTCTTCTGATGGCCTACAATTTTCTATTTGGTATCATTTACTTAGGGGAAGTTATCGATGGAGCAAATTTAAAACATTCTGAAACTTTGGGTAAACGCAGACACTTACGTGCCGTTTTATTTTGGTGCTGAATGTCACTTTAAGGGGAAAGAAGCATTCCTTCAAAGTTATACGAGATATTTCGAAAATTTGGGTATGGTTCCTGCTCCACTGCACTCAAGAATAGTGGCTTATTGTGGTCCTTCTAGCTCCTACAGGCTGGTACACTTTACTAACGGGAATACCTTTTTACATGTTTCTTTCGCTGATCAGGTTTCTGATCTTTCACAGCTTACGTCAAGCAGTCCAAGAAGGTTTCTACGTGTTATCCTACGTTTTTCCTTGCAGAGTTGCAACCTGCGGGGTTGGTTTTGGAGAATTTATCACAGAGACCTCCTCGAAAAATATATTTTAGACCATTAGTTTGGTATCCTCGATACAACTCTCACCTTGCTGACGGAACTTTTCTCTTGATTTATTTTTTGCTTACTACCAGTCCTTTCCTTCTTTTTGGTCCCGGCACCGTCGCTGTTTCTATTCGGAACTTTCTCAGCCTGAGCCGACTAGCCCCGGAAAGTTTGTACCTTTTACCCTAGGTTTTTCGTTTTGCGGTCCTCGCCTGATCGTCAACTTCTGGGGAATCTATCAAGGTCATCATACTCAGATCCTCGGAAAAGGTGGTTTACGCCAATAGCTCGGTGTCCGCGATAAAGTCTATTATCTCGCAGATGAGAATCTTTTCTTTACCTCTTTTTCACTAACTACCAGCCCCGGTTCTTGGTCCCGGTCCCGTCCCCATTTTTATTTGGGACTTTCTCAGCTTGAGCCAATCAGGCTCGGAAAGTTTTGACCTTTTATCCTAGGTTTCTCACCCGTTGGTTTACTTCTGGGGAATTTATCAATGTACAATAAGCAGAGCCTCGGGAAGTACATTTTACGTCACTAGGTCGGTGTCCTCGATGAAACCTACCATCTTGCTGATGGGAATCCTTTACCACTTTTTCCCCGATCACACGTTTCGGTTCCGTCGCCGCTTCCATCCAAGACTTTCTCAACCTGCGTCGAATAGCCTCGGAAGGTTTTTACCTTTTACCCCTAGATATCCCCTTTTAGAGACCCAGCCCGCTGGTTTGTGTTGAGTATACGTAAACCTCGCAATGCGCAAGTACAGAATGTGCAATATGGATGTATACTGTATCATCGTGGCGGCATATTAACGAATAAGCGATAAGAAAATAATGTGTCGGTGTGTATGTTAATGCATAATTCGCGTACTGTGCGGCAGGGTTCAAGATATAACAGTTTGGTTCTAAGGAGTTTTAACTAAGTTGCCATACACAGAGCCTTAGATACATATGGAAGGCATGGTGGCCCGTGGGACTTGCTTTTATTGTTAGTCTGGCTTCCTCTTCTAGGCCTAACCGGCATGGGTGCCCTCTGCGGTTCAACCCCCGAGTTCATTGAGGGCACACATGAATCCCCACTACGTCAAGATGTCAAATCTATTGACCTGGCTCGATTAGGATTTCTTCCTTGTCGTCCAGGTCATAAAACCCTGAGTTGCGTTTGCTGATTAAGTCTTAGCTCTACTCAGGATAGTGTGTGCAGCTCTGAGACACCTACGCTACCCACAGCACCTACTTCACGTCTTCAATTTGTATTAGAAATCTCGTGACTTCGCTACGTTGGACTTGGCCCGAACACGTGCGCGAAACGGTTTGTCGATATCACGTTTCGTTGAATGCGACGTGATGGTAGAGACTAGAACGTGACATGTCTGTCACTCCCAGGGGTAGGTGCGACAAACTGCTTCTTCCAGATGATTCCGGTCCAAGTAAACTTCAAGGTATTTAAAATGTTAGGTCTTCACGAGAGTCTGGTGTTGGCTATGTAGATGTCCTTACCAGGAGGACGGTGTCTTGTCGATAATCTAACTGCTACGCAGTTAGGTTCGCTTATTTTGACCGCCCCCCTCTCCGACATGTACAGTTCATGAAACCGTCGGTAACATTTTGAAAACGATTGCCGACTTACAGGGGCGGTCCAACTGAGCGACGGTTTAGACGAATCCTTATTAAGCTTGGCATTGTAAAACCGAGCCTGTTAACTTATGGACCTGAATTAGGATTTCTACCTAGTCGTCCTACTCATAAAACCATCAGTTGCTGCCTGTAATCCGTATCGGTAAATGTAGCATCTTCTAATGCGCCCCAGGGCTAGCCTTAGGTGTTGGTTGGGCAATATCAACTAACCCCCTCTTGGAGGTGACATCTGACATTCCTCGAATATTTGTTGATATTTTTAGACGCGCGTTCTCCGAATCTGCAGAATTTGGTGATGACGAACGCCGTGCATCACTTCCCGACTCGTTCCGATGTGAATGGGTTAGAAATGTTTGAATTTTTTGGTTCTCTTAACACATTCAGTACCAGAAATAAGTAGATAATTTGTTACTTATGCCACGTCTACCCATATGGGTGGACATGGCACTGAACTGTTAACTAATATATAAGTGAAGACCAGATCGCAACTGATACCAACCGCAAAAGAACGTACGGAAAACTTCTTACGATACGTTCCAAAATTTTCGATTTTCAGCCGTACAGAAGTTATTTGAAATAAAAGTACTGAGCTGCGCTAGGGGCGACTTCACCCAAGGGGACGCTTGTGTTTCGTTCGACATGAGATTGGTTAATCCCAACAAGGACACGGCCATTAGGTGCGACTGCAAGGGAATTCGTATCCACGGTAGGAATGACCCATAAGTTTATATAATAAGGATAACCTATCGATGTTTTATTTATTGTTGAGGACATCTTCAGGAAGAGCAACAAATTATATCCAATGGCACGTGGTTCGCTAGCACGAGGTGCAAGCATTATCAAAACTGTTTATTACCGAACTAACTCGAAAGTGTTGCCATGTTTCCGGTTTAATTTCCGGTGGTTTCCCTTCTAAGTATGATTTCCTTCTTTTTCTTACTCCCTAAGATGGTCCGAAAAACAATAAACGCAACGCGATACCGTAATTTCAGACGCTATTTCATGTCTGAATCATATTTCATTAATAAATCCGTAGAAGCTTGCCTCGACCTTCCCAAATACGCATCCTGCGGTTATTTCCGCTTCCGACTAGGCGCTTTCCGCGAGACCACCTACAACTTGCTGACAGACAGTCAAAGAAAAGAGTTCCACGGCCGCGCCGTCAGGTACCTCGAGAAGGAGACCAGGAAATGCAAAGCTTGTGGGAACGCCTTCTTCGTCAGGATCCTGGGCGTGAGATACGACGAGGTAAGGGTGAAAACTATGACTTTTTCCCTGGTTGATTGGCATTTACGCTTTCATGTTAATAGGGGATGAAGAAGAAGGTTAGAAGAACGCGAGTTAATAAACAGCAGAAGAGTTCCAACAACTTGGATCTACAGAAAAAGCTTCGGTTTATAGCGCGGCTGCTAGCAGTACTGGGAGTCCCAGTAGGAGCCAAAATGTTACCATGAGTACGGGGGATAGTAAATATTCGGGAGCGAAACGGGGCTCCTCGGGTAAGTAAGTTTTTGACCAAAAATTCGTGCTGGATGGTGTGCGAGGGTGATTGGTTTGGAAAATTCGATCATATCATTCCTCCCATCTTTTATAAGTAGAAGAGGGCAACATCCAATCAAATTACGATGAAATCTCGTGCTGCGATTCCCAATTTTTATTGGGATTTTCATATAATCTGTAACGTTTTAGACATCCTCAAGGCGAATTGCTTCGCCGCCCACACCATAAAACGTTTGAGATTCAGGACTTCCCTCACCAAGACCTTCTCCTACGCCGACTTCTCCAACTGCCAATGCCCTCAAATTCTCGCGTCGATGTACAACCAGTTGATCGAGCATTGCGAAGGATCGGGTTGGATCAGCCACCTAAATGTTTACCCCGCAAACACTTATAATCGTATTCGTAGATTTAAAGGACAAACTGATGGATGCCATGCTGGAATACGCTTATCTCTGCATCATATCCTTCAATATTCCACAGGCGATCAAGATCCTTAATAGGGCGTTAACGTTTCTGGAGGTAAGTAAAACGTGTTAAGCAAGTGATCCTCCGTATAATTGTGAAGTTTTTGTCTGATATTGTGGTTGTGTGGAAGTGAGGAAAATATTAATAATAACGTCGGCGTGCTAGCAGCAACAAAGGGGTGAGACCTCTTGAGAGATAAACAACCACGCCCAGAACTGTCCAATAAAATTGGCAGAATGTGGATAATGACGAGGAGCTGACCAATTATGTGATCCTAAAACTGTTTAATGTTAGTACTTATAGATCTAACGTGGCAAGAATCGGATCTGATATGGGAGTGAAGGGACGCGCCCTCTTTAGAGATAACCAATCATGCCCAGAACTGCCCAATAAAATCTGCAGAATGTAGACAATGATGAGGGGCCGACCAATCATGACCCGCAAAACGGCTTAATGTTAGTACTTATAGGGTTAATGTGGCAACAATCGGGTCTAATATGGGAATGAAGACGCGTGGCCTCTTCAGGGGTAATGAATCACGCCCATTATTGTCCAATAAAATGTGGAGAATGTGGACAACAACGAGGAGCTCACCAATCATGCGCCGCAAAACGGCCTAATGTTAGTACTTATAAAGTTAACGTGGCAACAATCGGGTCTGATATGGGAGTGAAGAGGCGTGTCCCCTTGAGGCATAAGGAACCACGCCCAGAACTGTCCAATAACATGTGCAGAATTGTGAACAAGGATGAGCTGACCAATCATGACCCGTAAAAGCGGCGTACATACAGGGTTAACGTGGTAACAATCAGGTCTGATATGGAAGTGAATAGGCCAGCGCCCTTGAGGGATAACGAACCATACCCAGAACTGTCCAATAACATTTTCAGAATGTGGATAATGATGGGGAGCTGACCAATCATATGAACCCAAAACGGTTTAATGTTAGTACTTAGAGAGCTAACTTTGCTGCTGTGGGACTGAAGAGGCGTGTCCTCTTGAGAGATAACAAACCAGAACTGCAGAATATGAATAACAGTGGACACAGACCAATCCTGTCTCGGGGGTTTTCCATTGGATCTAAATCTGAGAAATCAGCGGACCAATAGTGAGAGTACTATGTACAGTCGTTTTAACAATGATTCACCAATATTGTATTGTCGCTTGTTCTTCACTATAAAAACGTCAAATCCACAAATCGCAGGGTATCAATCCTGATTTAAATCCAATGGAAGACGTCCGTGACATGATTGGTGAGTCCCTCAGGATATGGATAATTGTCCTAGAAATTTGATTGGACAGTTCTGGGCGTGGTAACGTAACACGCCATGCGTGGAATTGATTAAAATTTTCGATTTAGACTCAGGTGGCTGCCGATATCGAGGAGGGAACCGAGTGGAAGATACCCCTGATGAAGGCCAAGATTGAGGCGTTATTCGGTAGGTGCAAAGTCGAGTTAGGCGAAGTGAACGAGGCGACCCAGCTGTTCATGAGGGCGATGACGAATTACGGCGAGTACCCTAAAGGTCCTAACGTTCCACAACATTTGAAACTTTCCCTCTTTATTCCAACAGGCTTACCATTCCCAACATCCCCCATTTCGATATCGCTCGTCATGAATCGCCTGCAAGTTCAGCAGCAGTTGATCCTCTTTTGCCGGCCGATCAACGTCGGCATCAAACAAGGATACGAGGCCGAGTTTTGCGATGATGTTTCGGATTGTTTGGCGCTGATGTGCAACCTCTTCATCGTACGATTCTGTTCTTCCCTTTTGGCATTACCTTATACAGGTAGTTTGTTTCCATCCAGGAACGTAACATGTGGACCCAAGCCAAGTTGGCGGCGATTTGGAGCTTGAATAAGGCTCTTCATTCGGACATGGATTTTTTCACCTTATGCAACGCTTACGCCAACATGATCCAAGTGGCCCACCACTTCGGCAAGCAGCATATTTGCATCGCGCTGGAAGTGCATGCGTTGCGGTTGTGTCACCGTAAGAAGACCAATGTGGAGCCTCAGGAGTTGAAGGGCGTGGCCAAATTGTACGGGACGATATTTTGTGCGAGGTTAGAGGTTAATAAGTAGTGGATTCAAATGGATTGTGTATTTGAAATGTTTCATATTTTTATTACTATAAGCTTTTAGAAATCCATGTACGGTGTTAGGAAAAAACTGATATGTGCACGCGTCGTGCTTCTAATCCCTTCTCTGTGTTCCTAGCGGGGCTGGGAAACAACATGCCGTATCCTTCCGTCGTTGACCGAATCTCGCTCTCGGCGTGCAACAAATTGAGCATACAATTTTACTAGACATTAAATTGACACATTTTCGTTATAAATCGACAGCGTCAAGGGTTTGACTTTCGAAGGTCAATTTGAGTCAAGTTAGTCTAAACCTCGGTTCATGTCCAGATCATGTAGTAGAAATTTGGCGAAAAAAAGACTACATCAATATTCAACGTCACGGATCGGGTACACATATAAAGCCTAGGCTTTACGAATAAAATCCCCTTCGATCATCTCTCCATCACAGTGCAAACCCTCAACGTCATCGGTCCACTTTTGTATATCACCACAAAAAGAATCATCGATGTGGTTAGTTCATGGGGCGAGCCATTTTCGACAATATTAGCTGCTGACTTTGATGTGGTCACTTCACCCGCTGCTTGCTGAGCTGAGGAAAGACATCGCGCACGTTGATTTTGACAACCAAATATTTGGCGGCTATGCACTATGCTATATAAACGAATTTTCTGCTAAGAAACAACGGTTGAGCCAATAAGCAGCGTGGCGAGCAAGTCAATGAACTCGCGATTTGCCGAAAGGTTCAGTAGTTAGACGGTAGACATCAGGTGGTAGAGGCTAGAAGGAACTTGTAGCGAAGGGAAGACTAGCTGGTATACAAGTACGTTACGTTAATTGACGCCCAAGCAGGGACTCGAAAGACTCGGTAATTAAACAGGGAAGACTAGAAGGAACTAGTAGCGAAGGGAAGACTAGTTGGTTTAGAAGTACGTTTCATTCATTGGTGTTCAAACAGGGACTTGAAAGAGGAACTAATTAGGCAGGAAAGGTCTGGTAACACAGACTAAAAAGCATGAGGAGCGGAAGAGAAACTAGGTGGCGTGGAAGTACGTTACATTAATTGGCGCCCAAGCAGGGATTAGAAAGTTCCGGTAATTAGACAGTAAAGGTCAGGTAGCAGAAACCGGAAGGGTCGGATCAATTTTTCCTTTGGTTATCCTTCAGCAGATTGCCTCTTCCTGTCAACTTCATAGCTCATATCCTATCAATTACCTCTCTCGTTTCGAATCCAGATTTTTACGATCAGAAATCGAACACGCCATCGAACTGGGTTTCGTCATGTTGAGGATCAGCAGCACCATACATGCAGTGACCTACAGCTTGCAGGCCATGCCTATTCTTATACAGGCCTTGATAATGAGGAAGAGGATCATGGAAGCCGTCACCGTCCTCTTCGAATTGGAGTATTTTGCCGAAGAGGACATCGATAATTCCGGTACGGACGAGATTTTCGTCCTTTTTAAATTTGAAATTCGTTTCAATTTGCTTTTTCTTTGGTGGCTGAAAACAGGGAGGACCTGGTACTACGCGCTTTGCATCGGCATCCACTTGGAAACTGGCTACACGGTCATCCCTTTTCACCAATGCGAGCGACTGTTCCATATCGAAGGGGAAACCATGAGCACCGTCCGCGATCCGGATGCCGAGAAACGATACTTCACTGTCATGTGGTTGTGGTACGAAAGCCGAAACTCGAAATCGTATTTTCGTCCTTTCCTAAAATTAAACGTTCCGAAATAGGTGTATCAGAAACGAAGACTGGGAAAGCGCCGCGATGTGGCACACCAAAATCAAAGACTTCTCGATCGCCGGTGGCGATCAGGATAGCATAGTCAACATCTTTACCGCCCTCTATCTCCTCGAAGCCCTCCTCATCTTCATGGTGGGGAAAATGGATCGCAGAAACATCGAGGCGATGTCGAACGCTTACAGGGAGATTGGAATGTTGCTGAGTACCTTGGAGAGGACCTTGAAGATCGTTAAAGTTATCGCCCCGAGGTACGTTCTAGAGATGGGAAGTCGCAACGAAACAATCGTATGTAAACCTTTGAATTCTCGGCTAGATTCTATCACTTGAAGGCATATTATAAATATATTCGGTACGAGGAGAACAGTGCCATGTCTTTGCTGCGGAAAGCGAAAAATTTGGCTATTAAAACGGAGAATCTGATGGAGGAATCGTGGATCGATCATTCGGAAAAGGTAAGTGAACTTTATAGGCAAATTTTGTGTTTCGTCACCTTTGGGGATCACCTCCCGGAATTCCAATTCGGTGAATGTGTACTAGAGAAAGTATCCAAGAAGTTTTGTATTATTAAAGAATTTAAATTTAGAGATATTAGACGGTATCTTGCAATATTATTTATAATAAAAACCGATATGTCTATCTCTTTCTAACCAATGGTGATCGAGTGGACATCGATGTCAAAAATGAGAGCGTGAAGAAGTTCTCAACGTTCGCTAGCTCCAATTTGAATTGGTTTAAGCAACTATTTTTTGTGAGGAGGTGTCATCCCCTTTCCCCCTTCCGCAATTTCTTATATTTTTGTGAATACGTGGAAGGAGGTGCCATAGTTAAGCTGACAACACTTGTTTCTTGATGAGTGCTTTACTATCCTTTCGTGTTCTAGTAAGGGTGGTCCTCAAGTTGTCGAAACACAGCATTTCCGTTGTTTTCTTTTCTTTGCGTAATATCGAATCCTAATGTTTGCTCCAACCTACAGGCTTGGACCAACAATTTATCGGCCGTGAATGCCGATTTTTGGACGGAACATTGCGACCCGAATAATATCATCGATTACCACGAAATGGACGCGAACAACGGAAGAATCGGCCACTATACATTGCCAACACCTTTATATATTTAGTTCTTAAAATTCCCATTCTGGAGATCTTTTAAATATTTATTATATTTTTCGTTTTAATTTATAGTAAAAGTTGGTAGCATGAATCTCTTTCTAACTGGTGAAAAACAATCGGTGAAAGATATTGATTAAATTTGAGCATGTTACTCCCTATGGAGAACCCTATATAATAAAAACTAGCTCTCCGTCTCTTTCCAACGATAGCATATAAATAAGGAGGGAAAATTCATCAAATTGTGAGCTAATTATCAGTTGTCCACAAGATTTCCGTTTTTCTTTGGTGCCATCCTCTTTTTGTTTTAGCGAACAATAACAAAAGAATCATTAATGCAATCTTTCTCTAACTAATGAAAACCTAATGGTAAGATACAGGGAAAGAATTTTGCAAAGTAACAAATAATATAAGTGCGTAGCGCGAGCTCTCTCCAATCAACTAAAGGCCAAAAGTAAAAGACAAGGATGGAATATGTCGTGTCACTACGGCGACGCTTATTGACGGATGACGTTTTCGCCTATATAATGAGAACTAGTTTTCTATCTCTTTCCAACGATGGTATATAAATAAGGAGGCGAAAATCATCAAATCGCAAGCCAATCAGTTCTCCACAATCTTCACGTTGTCTTGGCAGTGGTCCTCTTTTTGTGTTAGCGACCAACGAAAATCAAATGGTAAGAGACAAGGATGCAATTTGGGCATGTGACAAACAACACAAGTACGTAGTTTGAGCTCCTTCGAACCAACTAAAAGCCAACTGTAAGAGACAAGGATTTTTACTTACATAATTAAAAATGGTTTTTCATCTCTTTCTAACGATGATATAAACAAGGAGGCGAAAGTCGTCAAAATCAGTTCTCAGCAATCTTTTCGTTCTTGGGCGCCGACGTTGATGACGTTTGTATCGTTGACATCTTTATCGCGAAATAACATAGTATATAACAAAAAACAAAATTCCCACCTCTTACTAATAACCGTAGATCAACAAGGAAGAAAACAATCACATCTGATCACTTCCCCCACAATCCCTTGAATAGCTGTTGTCTCGGATGCTTATCTTTTCTTGTTTAACGAATCGTAGACGTAACGCGCAATTAATAAAAACCAATATAGCGAGCTCTGTTTAACTAATAAAAACCAAGTGTTGAGAGACAAGGACGGAATGTTGCCATGTCGTTATGGCGGCACCTGTTCGGCGAGCTTTCAGGGAATTTTGATGGATGGCGTCAGCATCGTTGATATTCTTTACCGCGAAATAACATCGTATATAATAAAAACTGATTTCACACTTCTTTTTAATGGTGGTAGATAGATAAGGCGATTAATAGAATCACAAACTGATCACTTTACCACAATCCTTTAAATTGGTCTTTTTATTGGATGCTTCCTTTTCTTCTTTAACGTTTCGTAAACGTAACGCGTAATTAATAATACCCAATATAGCGAGCTCTCTCTCACTAACGCAAAATAAGCGTAACACTTTAGGAGCCCGGCTGTATTTGTGTAGGTCCCCTATGGTCGCTGCTAAAGCGTTGAGAGATAAGAATGGAATCTTGCCACGTTTGCACTTAATAAATGTTACTGACGCGAGCTCTATTTTATGAACATTGTATAGCGATAAAGTAGGTGATGGAAGTAATAAAAACGATTAACAATAATAAATTATTTATTATTTCGGTAAAGAACATCGATAGGAAAATACGCTTAGAAGAGATTTATATAATTCCATAGAAATAGTAATACGAAATAGTAAGACAGAGATACACATATAAACAGGGCGTATAATTGTATGTATGTAAATTACGTTCACTAAACGGAGATTTCCAAAGATTTGGAAAAAGTTACGAACGCCGATTTGAAGAAAAATCAAAATTCGAAATTTATGAAGACAAAAAAACAAAAATACGTACGGCATCAAATATAAAGAAATATACGATTCACACCTCTAAGGGATATACGTAGAAATCAAATGCGCCGCCGAGAATTTGAAGTAACACTACGTTTATGACATTAAAGGTGAAAAAGTGTGAATTTCACGACGAACATGTGTTTCGCTCTAACCGATTTCGGCTTTAACATCGTGCCCTGTACCCTTCATATACTTTGCAACACGATCAATCTATTCTACTATAAGGGTAATGCGTCATATTTAAATTGCGTAGTTATTGCGCGTTTTGACTGTCCTTGTATAATTTATTACATGACTTTTTTTTCATCTTTGGCTCGTTTCTATATTTATTCCGAATTAAAATTAGAAAAATATTCCATATTTTAAAGTACATATATTCCTTCAATATCGTTTGAATTATAAGTTAAATTTGCGTGGACGTTACTGGCCACTTCGTCCACCACATACCGACCCACGGGACAGTCGTCTGTGTTTAAATGATTAGTATTTTTACGTACAGATGACAAACGGGAGGCATTCAGAGTAACAGAGATGTGTATAGGTTTGCTACTGCGTTTCGTAAACTGAAATTTGTCGTTGTTTAGTTTGTCGGCCTGTATATGTATAGATTTATAGCTTACGCTGTTTATCTCTTGAACGTAGTCCGCTCGAGTGATTCAATAATAGGCGTGAACATTGCTTGCAAGTATGTGAGTCTAGGTTTACTTTACGTGCGGCAACGTACGTCTCAACTGTAAACCATACAAATATAGAAGGTATATGCATTAGGATGTCGGCGATCGCAATTTTATGCGCACTGAACCACCTCCTATTATGCGATGTACAAAACGATTAATTTGTGTTTGTGTGCATATATGTTGAGAACAAAGCGTTTGCGTTCTAGAACGGACTGTCCAAGTCATCGTGCCGCGTTTGAAGTAAAGATTTAGTTTACTAACAATACGTAAGCTAAATGAGGGGTAAAAAATGTCTTTCAAGGTTATTTACAAAAGTCATTCTTTATTCGAGAGGTTGATAGTTGTCGGGGAACCTGGACGATGCTAGAAAAATTTGCTAGGCGACGGATCTTCACTTGAGAGGAGTGAATGGAGGGATGGGGATTGACGACCATCTGAAGACAGGGATTTTTATTGGCACGGGATCCTTCCTACCTGGTCTTCAGAGATTTTTCCAGATGTTCTCCCAGAGTCGAAATGTCTAGATCTCGATGAATTTGTGCATTCCCTACATAGTAGGGGGCGTCTACTAGGATTCAAAAAGTAATGTTCTGTAGCGCCTGCAACTTTTTCACCCACGTCAGGTCCACTTCGGACCAGGCCATACCACTGTACCCCATAGCCGGAGCGTCGGGGATGGAGAGGGAAACTTGCTTCCTAGATGGAGACACCTTCGTCCTAGGTAGGCTTCCCTCTTTGGGTAAGAATCTAACTGGTACACATTTAGATTGTGATAGACCTCTTTCGTTTTCATAACAGGACGCACGAAATAATGGTCAATCAGCTAGAAACGTCCGCACTCTACTGATCATTAATTTCTTAAAAATATTAATTTGGCATTCGCCGAGTAGCAACAAAATAATAAAAAAGCAAACCTTAATTTCTGACATAATTAGTCGGGCAGAATTCTTAACGCGCTCGACAGCAACTAACTGCTCCCTACTCTTCACATACATAGAACGTTACTGATTTTTGCCGACTATCCTGTGTGTCTGCTTGCTTTACGTGCGTTAAAAGGATGTACCGGGTGTTAAAATATACCCGCTAGTCGCGTGACGAAATATTTGCAATCGAGATTGCAATGTTCCCTGTACTGTTTTAGTAGATAATCGTAAACATTTTATTGTAACTTCATTTATAACATCTATACTGAGTTCACGTTAAGAATGCAGTAGGTGGCGCTATGAATCGAGACAAATCACAGTAGGAAAAAACTTTTCGAATAAGTGGGATTATGTTAGACAAAGTGCCAACTATCGACTGCCATGTCAAATACTGGCTAGCGCTTTGTGTAATTGGGGCGCCCTTATTAACCAATCAGATTCAAGAATTCTACAGCCCCGTCTATCCCCATACAGTATTCTTAACGTGAACGAAATATAAATGATAAAACAAAACATTCTGTAGATACAATTTGAAATACCAATCGATGGGATACGCAGCCAATTCTACACAACAGTCACTTATCTTGCGAACTATCTTGAATCCACTGTATTATTATTAATTTTTCCAAACTATAACCACAGATAAGTCATACAAATAATCCGTCCGAAGCGTTCACGTAAAATCATTAGGGTTACTTGCATTACATCGATTTTCCTTTTCTAATACATGGTCTAACATAGGAATTATTTTCAATCAAAGACACTGAACGATAAGCAGTCTGTATGACTTATCTGTGCTACAACAATCAGCTGTTAAAATACGCCATCTATATAGCGTGTTCTATCGGGCAACTACATCGTCCCTGCAACGGTATATTTGATGCCAGGCGCTGTTAGTTACAATTTACAGCATCTCATCGTCGATCTGAGACAACACCAAAATTCCATATGATCGAATAGAACAAAACACATGTCCATCATCATTTACATATACATACATATTTCAAATTTATACATTTATATCGCCAATTTTGATTGGTTGGTGATTTTAGAGGATACCTGTACCTTACTAGACATCTTAAAACAAGTTTTATTTACTTATATAAGAGGAATTAACATTAAATGACATTGTATACAATAAAACCATTCCGCATAGTATCAGACCTTTCGTGCCTTAGGTTCGTTTCATACACAGATCCTCGATATCACATAAGTTACTTCGACACCCAAAATATTTCTTACACAAATTCGATCATTCCTACTCGAACACCTGTATATGAACGCCAAATTTCTCATTAACATCTTTCTAAATCTTACATGCTAGATTACAGTCTTCTCTCAATTTAGGACTTATACAATAAATACTCTTTCAGTAACTTTGGAAGGGGCAATGCAGAAACAGCCTTGTTCGTTATGTGCTGGAGGATCGCATCTCGACAGGCTGATTGAAGTGTCGGCACTGCTTTGAAGGAGTTGGTGGTAATTAGATAATTTTCTCATATAGGCAATAAAAAAAAACTTACCTCCGTACAACTGGATTATCCTAATTTTCTTAGTGGTGCCATACACATCGATGACAACGTGTAATGGAGCCTCGGTGTATGGAATGTGTTTGACGCAAGCTCCCTGGTCCTCCCCATTGATGATATAATGCATGTTCGCTTCTCTATCGCTTGTGGGAATATACATGATACCGATCCGACTAAACGTGTCCGTGGCGGAAATCCCACCGTTCACTTTCGCAGGTCTCAACATATGTATGGGTACGTGCCCCTTACCCGTCCTA
>JAYRCI010000181.1:0-25000 GCA_038088585.1 Chrysina gloriosa | reverse complement strand
AGCTCAAAATCTCGAACCAGCAGCCATAATTAACAAAGATGGTTGCTTAACGTCCTTCATGTCCTTCATGTCCTTACCTCGTCCTATGTACCTGAACCTGCTTTTACTGTTTTAATTTACAAGGAGAATGTTGAAAATATGGAATACTTTGAAATAATATTCTGGACAAACATTTTGAAGAGTATGTTTTAAATGGTTCTAGATAAAATGTTGACTTCTAATTCAATGTTTTGTTTGAGTTGCTTGGGAACGCGTTAACACGGCGATTCTCAACCTTATAATTAGTATGGGGAAACAGCAGTAATTACGAAATAAGTTACGACAACCTACATATATACAGAACTACTCGCATACAGCATCGATTTTTGGTACTGACGAGTAGAGAGGCGAGGACGCTGTGGTAACGTAATTGTACGCTGTTACAGCTGTTTGCCCAGACTACTTATAATGAATGATTAAAAAACAAAGAGAGAAAAAGAAAGTAAACAAACAAAACGTAAAATCTTCATTATAAACTGCAAACAAAGAAATAGACAAAACAGGGGAGCCTGTCCGTAAAGCTTGTATTCGATATGCTATAAATGAGTTGCGTCCAAATTTACACTTACTAAGAAAGAAAAGAAAAACTGATTCCGATATATGAACCAATAAAATAATAAAAAATGGTGTGAAACAAGACAGAGTTGGACCTTGTAGAAGCTAAAATAAAAGCACAAGGAAGAAAAAAGTGGCACCAATAAAGTAGCAAGAGCAGGAATGTACCGCACCACACGCGAGTCACTTTACAGATACATTAGCAACGAATCCGTGTTCTATCACTAGACTGATCGAATCGAAAAGAGTCGCAAGAACGATGTCGAATATGAATATTAAAGTACGGAATCCCAAATGTTCAGTGTGAATCTATAATTAAGCATCAGGTGAATCCTTCGTGTCTGAAGCTCTAGTGGATCTGCCTTATTTTTAAACGTTTTAACGTAATTACCACAATCAACTACTGCCGACAATCAGAAAGCGAACGAACGTAAACTTCTAAATACGAACAAACAGCCTGAAAGTTGTACCCTCATGCTGCAGTCGAGCATTTGTAGAAATAGAAAAACTAGGCCGCGGGGCGATTTCTATAAAGGTCCGGTTTTAACACATTTCCTGTTTGAGGAACAATGCAAGCTGTAAAGAGAAAACTCGCGGATATGCTCGATATGTTCGAGGGGTATGTTGCAGTCGGAGTTGCTCGAAATCAATCGAGAAAACTATGGTATGGGGTGACTTCCAAGAGTTCGCTGAAAACAAAAAATGAGGACATCTACCAACCTTGGATTACTCGATGGATACGCTTCGTATCTTCGAAATTCGTGGAGAAAGTTCATACACAATCACGTTTCATACGAGATCTAAAAGAATTAAGGCCGATTGACACTAACAAGAAATTCTTGTACAAGTTTTCTCCCATAATTACACGCGTTAAAGAATGATAGTAGCCATGGAGAAGTCATACTTTTAACTTGAACCTTTGCCAGCAAAACTGGTGCATGTTGTATTTTCTTTACAAAAATTTATTTTACAAGCTAGAAGTTGCACATGCGCATTTGACACAAGACGCGCGACACGTTTATGAAAATAAAAGTAGAGATAGAAGAATATACACCCTAGTGAGTTAGCACCTACAAAGAAAAGAAAGTATGGAAGCATTATGAAATACTTCGGTTTCTTTCAGATAAAATACATGCAAGGTACTTAACAACGTATTAAACAACTACAAATGTTTCGTTTGTTTAAATTTCTTGAAGAAAAACTATTTCCACCCTGGATGATAGCAATCTGGACAGTTCTGAAAGTACATCATTTAATCCGACAAGAAAAGGGCTTCAGGCGATGCCTTTATAGATGCTATACAGATCACACAAAGTGCAATATCACCATCACAAGTAACACAATCTGAAGGAACAAAGGTAAACCCCATCTGTGTTAGGATATCATAGATTTTAGATACCACTGGATGATAGAACTAGAGCAAAATTGGAATTAGAATAATTGACGAAGACATTCTGTGGCGTTTCCATAATTAGACGTAATATATATATATCTACATCAGCACTACAGGGCTTGTTCGGAGCCACCGAGTCGTATACATACACGTATACCGTACCGCTCCAGACCCACCTAGTAGCATTTCCTGTCCGCAGCATATTGGAGGTAGCAGATCAATTTTCAGATTTTAAACTACTACGCTACGCCGCGGCCGGATTTCGAACTCAGACCTTCTCATTATGAATCGTTTTTTTTTTTCACTCACTAGGGGATAATTAGACATAATACAGTTGTAAAAAGATTACATTGATGTTACTTGAGACTGATATAGTTCATGTTAACAAAGTGAAAAATAATTGTTCAAATACAATTCAGTTGCGATGTCGATTAACGAAATGTCCAAAATCGAATACAAACGCGTTCGGTCTTTTAATATGCAACTATTACATAGATCTTTATTATAAAAAATCTCATTCAATATACATTTGACAACACGACTATCAATCTCTAAACAATATTTATTAATATTAAAATACATCGATTTCTCAGATTCATCGGGACGAAAAAGTAAAACTTCCAGACTTAAAAAGCCACCCCACCTCGTAAAATATTTTGTAACATTTCAAAGAAATCTCTCCGAATTCATACTTAGCAACTTAGTAGTATTATATTTTATGTACATTAACATTTAAACCTATTAACATCGACGTTACATCGGAAATTAATTCACTTGTCCGATGATATTTTTATAAAGAGTCGCCAGGGTTTTGGCAGCCATAAGTACAAGTTCTCGCCTCGAAACGCCCGTTAACGCTTGATGCCATTCGCTATGGTGGACCTGGAAATTTAATTTGAATTACGTCATCGATTTTGGAGGTGTTAAAGACGATGACTTACGTGTAAATTATTGGCCATTAAACTACCGATTGTCACTTCCAATCCTGACCAGCGCAAAGGATAATCTTGCGGTGTATCTTCTTGGGCCAACGTTACAATGGCAGCAGGCACCGGGGTCATTTGCGTGAAGGTTTGTAAGTTGATTTGTTTGATCGGATCGGATAGTATTAAAACTCCGAGATCATACCACCTTGTATTCAAAAGAAAAAATATATAAAATTATCGGTTAGAATTTCATCATCGTCATTATCTTTTACTCGTATGCATACGTATACCGTACCGCTCCTGGCCCGCTCACAAAGGAACATCGATAATTGAGAAATTCTGATTTCGATGAAACTACAGGCTGAAAGAGTACCTTGCTATAAAAACAACGCATTTTTCAGATATCTTTCTTTTTTTAGAATATAATTTGAAGTATATTACATAGTCTCAATGATGACGCGAATTATTTTCGGAAAAGTTAAATAACGAACGACCGGACGTCCCCTACCCCGTTTTTAATAGTTTTTTTATTCATCACAAATAAAATTGGTTTTACGTAGAAAACGGTGCTGAATAACAAATTTAAACAGCTAATAGTAAAGATATTAAAAAACAAGTTTCAATTATCATTGATTGATGTACATAGATAAGTGTCGTTCTAAATATAAGATACTTTGAATCACATTTAGATAGATTAATTATTATTAGATTAGATTAGTACTTAATGTAGATAGATGTTCAGGTACAGTTTCATCGAAGTCAGAATTTCTGAGTTGCCCGTGTTCCCTTGTAAACGGGTTATTATCGGTTAGAATTTAAAATGGTAAATTTTAAATTTTTCATTTTAAGGCTATTCTCTCGATCATTCGCCGTGGCGCTACAGATGCGCTGTGGACTGACCACGCCTAGTATTATAGGGGGTGTGTTCAGGCTAAGTGGCCACGTTCGCCAAACACAACTGTTCATGAAGTTTTTCTAGTAAACGGTGTTCACTGCATCAAGGTCATCCAACGTGTTGAGACAGCGGTTGCCATTTTAATAAGCGTGAAGATTTTATGCTGGCCGCAGCAAAGCGTTTGCACAAAATCCCAAATTTAGCGTCTATATAGTAAGACACAAGTGCTTTGTGATACCAATTGTAAACAGTTTGGTCTAGCGATCGTTAACCACTTATCTTATGTTTCGGCCAATCGCTACCCGGAAGAGGGGAGACCACCACATACCTAGCGGATCCACGGAAAGTACTTACTTGTCCTCGCCGACTTCCAAAATGAAATTTTCTATCGCTACGACGGGAGCTGGATTTTGTTGCACTTTCGGATCTCGAAGCACCGCTTGCACCCGCTCCTCGGCCGCTTTAACTCCAGCCGCGAATCCGACCGGTTGCGGTGCTATATTCGTCGATTGAGCCGGTAATCCCCTAAGTCGAACAAAGTGGAAATTTTACGAAACTGAGACGATTTCTTAGCCGAGAACTTGACTTACGTTACGGTCGCTTTACCGAAAATATGTTGGAAAGCTTCCCGTACGGCACTAACCTTGATCTCTTGCTGGGATGCTACTAATATATCTAAGTCGCCACCGGAATCTATAAAAATGCAAATTTGTTCAACAATGTCATCCAAAAAACTTGGAAGCTTGAAAAAGAAAATTGTTCATATCCATATCTTGTCACTATTGGTATAGTAGTCATGACGAGTGATGATGAGAGGTGGAAATAAGATCGCGCAGTAATAGATAGGTACAACGGATTTACGATTGACTCTGCATAAAACTTCAAAATACCCTTATAAAAACGTTTACGGCGCATCCCCTACCCTTCGTCATCACTCGTGGAGCTTGCTGTACAAGAGATTTGTAGTGTAAAAACAATAACAAAGCGTCTTTAGTTCCTGAAAGTCCTGGCCTAGACCACAATACGATTTCTCCACTAAATATCTAAGGCAATTAGTAGACCCCGGAAAGCATAGGGCGATTGGGCCCCTGCCCCGCCCTTCAATTACGTCAGCAACGGAGGTCGCAAACAGTCGACCAATCGCATTAACGCCCCTTCATAGAAACCCTTTCTCCGCATAGATTTGAAGGCGGACCGTTAAATAAAGGTGAGATGATTTGGTTCGTATCAACCTCTCTAAACTATACGGGGTTTAGTAATGAAGTAATAGATAACTACTACCCCTGCCAAAGCACCACTGGTTATTGAATGACATGTAGATCGAGGATTATGTGACTTTCTATACTTCGTTTATGTTAAGAATGCAGTATGGGGGTAAATGGGGCTATAAAATTCTTGGATCTGATTGGATAATGACACCCAAGTTACACAAAACAGCCTATTAGAAATGTCACTTTGTCCTTTAACATAACTTTGGAGGGGAGGAGTTTGTCCTATCCTTGATTGCCTTAATTCAGAGGGCCACCTACTGCATTCTTAACCTGAACTCAGTTTAAGTATAATCGAACTTTTATCAGCCACTCCAAATTATTCCATTTTGGCAGAGTTCGAGTTAGAGAAAATTAATTAACATTACATTCTAGTGCTCCATCCAACTGAAAAATTCAACTTATGGAGAGAGATTTGACTGTAGCACCTACAGAGCAGAGGTACAAGCCAATCTGACTTGCCGCTTTGTCTAATATAGTCCTACTTATTTAAGGAGTTTGTTCTATTTTGATTGTGCCTCGATTCAGAACGGCCCTCGGTATAAGTACAATGGAACTTCTATCTGCCGTTGCAAGTTATTCAATTTAGGGACAGTTTGAGTTATTAACCTTGCATTCTAGTTTTCACCCCTTAATGCACTGCAAATGTGCGTAGTGGCTTAGTTGTTGTGGCATAACTACAAAATCAGAGCTCTTCTGCTCCAATACTCACACCACTATCGTAATATCAAGGCAATGTTGTCAAATCTGAGATGCACTCACAGCCTCTGAAATGAAGTACTTGGGATTAATTTCTGGGAGTGTTGATGGACGTCTGAAGCGTAGTTGTTGGTCATCTATCCATTCATGGCATCCTATCGATAACAATGTCTTAGCGTTTTTCTTTAACACAATGCAGTGGCTATCCCTGTGTTGTTGGCTATACTGCTTTCACTTCATTGGTTGTAACGTAACTTCTCATCACAATTCCTTGCAATTCTCATCCCTAATTAATTAACACCTTGACTATACTGATTGGATGTATACATAATTCAGTAACCGCCACTATTTTTGTACGAGAGGTAATTTTAGATGGAAACTCCCCATTACCTTATTGGAGTAACTTCTATAAACTTACAAATATATTCACGCATTTGTGGATCCAAAGTTGTTATCATAGAATCGACAGAATTCTTAGCCTTCTCAGCAACTTTTGACAATAAACCCCCGCTGGAAACGGCTCCTTTCATCCAGCCAATAAATCCACCAGAATCGGGTTGCCCAATTGGAATTTCTTGTTCTGGTATAGTTGCTCCATGTTGAACACCTTTGCTCGGTGGTATAGCCGCGCTTAAACAATTCATTACAATATATTAATTCCAACAACACTTAAGGGATTTTCTACCTAAATTGTGTCGGATAAAACGGTTCACCTCCTGGAATATTTATCGGTTGTTGTAAAGGTACAGCGATTGGTACTGGTACGTCTGTCTTTTTAATAGCTCCCATTTGTGGGGGCGGGGAGGAGGCCAAAACGGTCGTTGTCGGAGGCGTACTAATCTGAGGTAAACTCGATGGGGACGTCGGTAATCCGGTTGCGATAAAACTTGGTAAAGCTGTCGGAGGTGGCACGTTTGACAGTAAGTTTCCACTTGGAACACCGGATACTGAGACGCCGGGTGAAGGCAATAAAGAGGCGGACGAGGACATGCTACTGATCGACTCTATAACGGAAATTAAGGAAGATTTTCATCAGAAATCGATTGCGATCGCCTAAGCAAATAAACGTCAAAAGTTTGTTTATAAACAAAGCGATTATTACCTGTCCTTTCACCTGCGGAATCGTCCAAGCGCTTATCAATAATTTCGAACGTGTTCTCTCCGTTCGAATCGTCCTGATACATATTCAAATTTTATTATTATTGCGGTTGTACACTGGAATTTTGGAATAAATTGCAATCGTGGCGAAATTATGTTGTGTATAGTGGTATTTATTTTCATAGGTTGGCGATATAGAACAAGAATTTTAAATGTGATTATGATTATACACTGATTATAGTTTTCGTAAGATTGTGACACACTAGCGATTTATTAATTTGGGACATGTGCTTCGTTAAAAATAAGATTGGGGCTTTAACCAAATTTTATTTTTGTTAGATTGAAAATTCCTGTAAACAAGTGAAGGCGGCTCCCATCTTTGCATAGAGTCAAAAATTATAATTAGTTTTTATTTCTCTCTTGGCTATTATACTTTGTTTTTTATATTTCTGCAATGCTAACCTTCTGCCTAGCAACACAATTAGTACCGTTGTAGGAGCGACTAATTTTCTATACAAAAATATCTTTAGAATGCGTTTTATGCACTCTTTAAAGATGGCAAAATTACCACTTGCAAATGCTAGATATTTTATTTTTTGAAGTGCTCATCTTCAAATGTGTATACACGGTGAGCAAAATCAATTGAAAGTCACGTGATAAAAAGAATTAAGTTGGAAACATCGATGTATGTCTATTACTGATTATTAATTTTGTGAACGCAACCTGACGAAACCATAATCAGTCAAATATGTATCTAGTTTTTAATATATGTTTTTTAGTTTTTAGCGTTGAAATTTTTATTATGAATGCCCTAATCTACGCGATTACTGGTCGACGGGTGAAAACAATACTAAAATGTCGCCAACTGATGAATGTGAAACTTCTTTCATCTGGGGATATTTTACTATCAATTGTAGGTTGGATTTGCTCGCTGTTATGTACGGAACGTTCGATGTTTATTAACTGTTGTTGGTGGTGGTGGTTGGCCAACCTGATGTTACCAAGTGTTACTGTGAAAAAAGTATCACAATAAATTGAAATCAAAATGTATCGTAATATACCACGATCCATTTTTATATATACACAAAGATTCAAGCCCACAACCTGTCAATTTTAGGAACAGTGAAAATTATCAATCAAAATAATAGTTTGTACCTGTGGGTCTTTTGGTCATAGGTGGCCGTTTCAGGATATATATTTATTTTTATTGCGGGTTTTGTATTCACCATTTATTTATTTTTCGTTGCATTCACAACCAGTTCATATGAGAACTCTTTCAGTACGTTTTGTAATTTTGTAGTTTGGATACCAAAATGGTTGAGCAATCTAAGAACGGCACATTTTCCTTCTTCTTGTAAATTCTTGTTATTCAGTGTTAAATACATGAGAATCTGAAACCCAAAATTATATTTACTAAATTATTGAGAAAGCCAATATAACCAGGGTCACTGAGGACTGAGGCCATATGTAAACTGGAATCAGTGCAGTTTGTATATCAAAACGGTTAACTATAGAAGTCTCCTCCGTCATTGAAAAACTTGGTTTTTACACTTCGTAGCTTCACACTCATTTATCATTTATCAAGGGCCCAGAACACATTATACCTAAGTAGATATAACGTGTTTTAGGCCACAAGTTTTTTAATTAAGATCCGATTGAAAACTTTTTGACCAAATTCGCCAACACAGAGCAAAAAGAGCTGCTAACTCCCACATCTGCAGTATTAGGTTTATATATCAGTGGTCATAAATTATTTTGCCCTGTTGTATCACTTTTAGGTTGTCTTTGCCTGGTTGTGTCATTCAATTATAGAAGTTTTTTTGTTGAATTTAAATTCAATTTGTTACGTTTAGTATGTAACTCTTATCATTTATTTTCACTTGGGTGTATTTTTTTGTGCTTTTGATTTGTCTGTGTTCTCCTACTGGCTTTGGTTTAACTTATAATTTTAAAATCAGGCTTACCACTGATGTAACAAGTAACAAGTCTGTTTTGACTGTTTGAATTGGTATGCTAAATGTATTGTAATTAGTAGTGTGATTTCTTTAGATTTTAAACGTTTTCGCTTCGGAGTATTACAAGTTTACAACTATCATCCATCCTTCAATCATACAAGTTTAGCCTTCAGCCTTTGCAATATTGTTAAATGGTGTAATCCAGGCAAAACTTTCGCAACCAATACACCTTTGAAAATAAAAATAAAAACACTAAATAAAAGCACTATAATATATATATTACACATTCAATCAGCGAATACATTTTTCTTAGCCGACAAAAATGCAAATACAATGGCTCTTTTTATTTACTTTCAAAAATCTCTTATTCACTATAATATAATCTATATTGTAGAAATATACAAGACGAATATAAGATAATACAGTAAATTACACTTTATGCTCTATATTATATATAGTTATCTCGATAATACAAATAATATAATAATTATTGTATTTCTAAGTGTAAATTTCTCGTTTTTAAAAGGAAATCACATCAACGAAACACTTAAAGCGAACAGACAGAAATTCATATTCTTTGCATTATAGAAACATTCCAGGAAGCTCGATAACAAGGGTTGTTTGTTATCATAATCGTTTCTGTTTGAATTCGAAATGTATCGACGTACTACTACCGCGAGGGGTTAATATTTGAGACGATAGTTCGCGGATTTTATTTCGTTTGAATAAAACAAGCGCGTTCTAATATATATCGATTCTTTCTGGATGATCGGTATCGGCTAGTTTACTCTTAACAATGTACAGCAAATATTTCAAGGGAAGATTTTCCGATTTTATTGTGTAAAAAGTACGTCGATACATGCAACATATAATATAATATAAAATAATAATAATAGTAACAATAATATAAATCAGGCGATAATATAAAAAGGAGAGCTTATATTTGCATGTATAAATAATAATCGTGTACTCGGCAAATATGGAAGAAAAAATTCTTTCAGTTTAAGAATTTTTAAATTTGCAATTGCCAGGTGTAATCGAAAATGAAATTTAGCCGAAAACAAGTTGGGATATGCGACAATATATTTTTCTCTCCATTCTATTTACAAATTCATAATTGAGGAAATTTCCAATTGGAATGTCGTTGCTGCTATTCTTGACAGAGATCCTCTAGTCAGGCAATCGCTTTGGCTTCAGGTAAGAAGGCTTCCCAGTATTTTACCATCTGATCGACGAGAAAGAGGAAATATGTCTTTTGTCGAGATTCTTTATAAGAACGAATTTTTTACTTACTTGAGCTTGGTGAGCCATGTGATTCTCTAAATATTTGATAAAGGTGGTTTTGAAATCGTAGATGCGATACTTTTCGAATCTTTCCATCTCTACTTTAATCATTTTTGAGATTTTCTCGAAATTTTCCCTACCCCTTTCGACTTTGGCTTCCCACTATAATATATAAAAAAATGTCATCATCGAAATAATTTATAGTCGAAAGGATATTTTTTATAAAATTTGAAAATTCGACGAATCGCTACTCCCCAAATCCATAAAATTCAAAAATCCGGCAAAGCCCCAAACTAAAAGTTCGAAAATTTGGCAAGCACCCCTTTCCTCCCCAAAATCCATAAAATTCGAAATCATAATTATAAGAATTACCTCGATAACTTCTACACCAGCCTGATCTGTCTTATCGGTTCTATTCTGCAATTCGAATTTAGCTTTAGCCTCCCTCTTACGATTCAACATTTGTTGAGAATGTTGCCAATGTTGGAATAATTTTGTTCTTTCGTGGAAAGCATCCCTGACCGCACCCAGAAGACCCAAATAATCTTTTAACATCTCGCAGAGGATAAAGAAGTCTGTATTGGCTTGCTCTATGTGCAGTGCTTCCACCTGAAAAAGTTTTTATTTCACATTAATTTTGTGTTTCTTTGTATTCTGGATATCATGGTCGTAGTAAAGTTGTACTAATTTTTTCTTTATTGTTAATCCATGTGTGGTGTTCGTATCTTTATCCTTTTCTTTTATGATATCTAATTAGTAGTATAGTTGTACAAACACACACATTTTATATACCAAAGCCACAGGGTCTGCCAACTATTCTTCTTGTACCCAACATTTTCATCTACTTATATATAACTCACTTTTTCCTCAGTATCCGCCAATTGGGATAGGGCTCTTGATAACGAATTGTGATCCTCGCAAGCGCTCAACATCGCAGCGGATCGAGCGACGCCATTCGTTAAATGACCCAACTCCTTCCGAAACGACACCATGGCTTCGATGTTTGTATGAAGCTTCCTCAATTGCGTTTCTAACGTTTCGATATGAACCAATTTTTCTTCAAACCACTAAAAATATAAAACACGAATGACAAACTTGAATAAATATCGCTTATTACTATAGTGCCTACCGGATCATTTTCTTCCATTTTGTATGTGATTTTATTAACTGTTTCTCCGACTTTATTGAATAATCTCATAACGCCGGCGCTGCTCAAGGCTGACGTATTTGTAGCTTTCGGAAGCTCAATATCTTGAAATTAAGAAACGATGAAGTGATTTTAATATTCAAGGAAATGAAAATACCTGACTCTAAAAATTCTCTGAAGTCCGGATCTAATACCAGAACGGGATGCTGAGCAGTTCGACGTAAATACCGTTCCAGAGCGGCTCGTCTTCTTTCGACGAAATCATTCCCGTTAACAGTTCCCCCTTCTGGTTGACTTGACATTTTCACCTTTGCATTTCCTATTACAAAAAAGAAAAGAAAAAGATGTTTCAAGAAATTGTGATTAGATACTTTGCTAACTACCATTCCAAGCAACTATCATTTGACTTGGATAAAAACTATAAAAATACATTACCGATGACGCTCTTCTCTGGTGCGGGGGTATAATCCGTCCTACTTTGAGGTACTTCTCCGTGAGTTTATCATGTAAACCTAAGAAATCACTGAAACGTCTTAAAACGGCGAATTCCCGCTTTTTAAACAAAGGCATATCAGTAGTGGTACACACGCGATATGCCAAATAGGATCCCATCCCTTCACCGATCTTTTGCGGCTCCGTTATGGTAATGTTGATGAATTGATCGCCGCCGGCAGCTTCCACCTACAAAAAATTTAAATCAAATTCAAGTTGCAAAAGGATTTAAATTAGTAATACATCTTCCATTGTGGGTAACGTCGACGTCTTCTCGCTTATCGGAACGTTCTCCATCTCGGGTTTCGAATCAGAAATCTTCAACTTGGACGAGAAGTCCATGTCTCCATTGGTTAGGTCTTGTATGTCGTCCTCTTCCAAAGATAAAGTAGGAGCTTGTTCCTTTCACAAAGGCAAAAACATCGATATTAATCGTCATCGAAAAGAGTGATTAACGAGAAACGCAAACAATGGTATCTCGCGGCGATAAAGATATTAGCGGAACAGCGGGGTAATTCCGATTTGAAAGGTTATCTGTTGGGATAAGTATACAAAGGATGAGTAAAATATACGTGGCGGTTATTACCTGTATCGCCGAAGCGAAAACGTCGTCTTCATCCTCCGGACTGTTTTTAATATCGATATTCTCAAATAAAGGGGTGGTTCCATTGAATCAGCCATTTTCGCCAGATTTTTGACAAACAAACACTTGACGTAAAATGACAACCGATTTTGAAATCGCCGGAAATTAGGAGACGCAAAACGGAAATAATCGATTTAATGTTGGCAGCAAATTTAAAAATGAATTCCTAAATAGATTGAGAATCACAACTTCCATCCATTGGAACCAGTGATTTAAAAAACTACCCATCACATTTAAAAAAAAAAGTGTAGAAATAACGTTTCAAAACGACATTTTCGTTCTTAAAATTCTGTTGAAAATCGCAAATCTTCTCAGTGGCCAACATAATGTAACCAAATCTAACTACCTAAACCACTAAAATTATACAGAGCGAGCAAAGTGATTAAGTTCGGTTCGTCAATCTTTCTGTGCTTCCCCTTCTTGATAATGATTGAAAGCACTGTAGTGTAGGGAGTAACTTAGGGATGAGGCGCATTCGATTTTCGCAAAAAAATTATATCACTGTAAAGCGAAAACCGAAAAACGGTTTTACCTTGAATTTCTTAAATTGTCACTGTAGGGGGCTCTTCCCACAAAACTTTTAGTTAGATAATTTATCACTCTTTAGGTCATCTTTGCGGTGATATAATTTTTTCTTGCGAAAATCGAATACGCCTCGTCCCTAACTTTAGCCTAGTGTAGTATTACTAGCACTGTAGCACATTAATAAAACTCATTTAGCGTTGGATAAGATACAGTTAAATTTCTTATCCGCCCCTCAATTGTAGAGAACGAAGTTTAGTTAATAATATAATAAATAGAATTTTAAAAATTACAGTTCGTTCGGTAAGGTACGGTTTGAAGATGGTAGCTGCGTTTCTAACGAAACCTGTGTCCCCAAATTTAATATGTAGAGATAGCCACATATAAATTCGCGTCGGGACAATATTAGTTTAGCAGTATTTAGAAAATTTAAATTTGCCGCGTGATTTTAAGTTCCCGTTCAATGATAAGTTCGTTGGTCAGTCCGATTTACAGTACTTAATGATAACAAGTCATCCACCTTTTTAACAAACTCTAATTATTACCAACCTCTGACATTTGCGGTTACTCGCTTCTTGATTATAGAATTGTTTATCTCCACCACTTTCTAGGTCAAATAAAAGACAAATTTTAAGTTGACAACTTAATTATAAATTCTAAAATTATAGGAATCTACATCTGATTTCTGTGCCTCCCCACGAGATGTCGTGTCCATCACTTGATCGATACACCAAATGACAAGCAACTTTAACCTTGACAATGCGTCAAAATTGCACCATTTCAATATTGATGCGAATGTCGTATGTTTGACATCATTTGGTAATTAAACAAGACGCAAAACCAGCAGTGAATCGTAAGTGATCCCTAATTTAGTCATCTTCGCATTTCACCGATCAAATTTTCATTTTAGGAATCTAAATCGCATCAAGAGCCATGGCGTTAAACGCCGCATCCACTAAATTACTGAAAGCGGTACAAAACCCTCTCAAACTCGCGGTCGTTGCGTACCACCCGAACGTGATCGATCATTATGAAAACCCGCGCAATGTAGGTTCCCTCGATAAAACCGATAAGAACGTTGGAACTGGTTTAGTTGGTGCCCCAGCTTGCGGAGATGTCATGAAGTTGCAGATCAAAGTCGACGACAATGGTAAGATTATCGATGCTAAATTCAAAACGTTCGGTTGCGGCTCGGCAATTGCCAGCAGTTCGTTGGCTACCGAATGGGTAAAAGGGAAAACTGTTGAACAGGCTTCGACATTGAAGAATACGGATATTGCAAAGGAATTATGCTTGCCACCAGTGAAATTGCACTGCTCGATGCTCGCCGAAGATGCTATCAAAGCAGCGCTATCAGATTATAGGGTAAAACAGCAGAAGAAAATGGAAAATGCTTAATTATATCGTAAGATATCTGGGAGGAATATATAGTTTAGTTTAGTACTAACTTTGTAATTTATATCGGATATGTCCGACAATATTGAAAAAGAAATAATATATTTATTTGTAGAGGTAAAATTTGTTTATATATATGTACAAGAATAAAAAATTAGAAATAAAAGATCAACATTGCTAGAATCTTTGCCTCGGTCTCCGATTATTTTGATTTGTCCTGATAGTTATACATTTTCTATCGAGAAATGTCAATAGATCCTAAAAACATTCATTTAGTGATAAAGTTTTTATCGATGATTAGTAAGTGTATGTACCTGTATGTGGTATTTATAACCTTGATCTTTGAGCATTGCATATAAAGCTTCTAACTGTAATGGTTCGTAAAGTAATATGTTTTGTTTAAGTTCGAAATTGGCTGAAATCAAATTGTGCCATGCTATATGTAATGGAAGAGGACACGATGGTATTTTCTTCGATGGGTGCCTTTCGAAGATTAGATCCTCGCTGAAAAAAAAAACTGTATTAACTCCTAAGCACTATATCACCAGATTTGCATAGGCCCATTAACGTGTTCAATCCTGCATAATTCTGAAACTTAAGATGATCAGGAGGCAAATAATGAACACAGCTAGTGTCAGAAAACGAAGATGTATCGGAGAGATAGAATAATGATGAAAACGAGCATCACCACAAGACTTGGTATGGGAAAAAATCTGAACTGGTGAATTTATAATAAAAGGGTCTATGAGAGGGCATGGCCTACAGAGACTTGGTAACTTCACTTTCACACCCCGGTTACCTGGTACCAATGTATTCTGGAACGATACGTAGATATGTGTTTGGTATTATTACTCTTTGTTTACAAATAGACCATCCCAAAACGCCTTTACCATTTGATCACGCCGGGGCTATTAGTTTAAACTATAGATGGGCAACCTCCGGCCCGCGGGCCACATGCCGCCTCGAGTAAGATTTGCCCGGTCCGCTACTGAATTCTTTCGTTGCATATTAGCACGGCCCGTCTAAACTTAATTCATAATGAATCATAAGGATACCACAAAAATGTATATTTTTCAAGATTACTCGCAACATAAAACTTCTACAAAAAAGTTGCCCATGCGTGGTTTAAACGGTGAAGTATGTAAAGATATACACGTAAATGCATTGGATGAACCAGCTATATGACGTATTCATGGTATTATCAATTCCGGATACATTCAATAGATCACTCCATAGTTTCCATCGTTCTTGATCATGACCAACACAAGGAAACTTGCAAAATTTGACCAGATCGAAAAAAATAATTATAAACCATCCTTACCTTGCCAGAATATCTCCTACGACTTCAATACCTCGACCAACCATCGCCACATCTCCATCTTCACGGATGATGCCATCACTGGAATCGATATCCAACTTTCTCTTGCTTTTCTCCTTCGTTAACTTTCTTCGTTTCACGTTCAGATTGCCACCGTCTCCTTGCTCAGGTGAATTCGCACGGGGATCGGTACAAATCGGATGCGTCACTTCGTAGACGTGCTTCAAAATCTGCACGCTTCGATGACGTTTGAGTTGCTTCACGCCGATCTTTTCCAATTCCTTCATTAATTTGGGGGTTTCCATGTTATCATAATCAGGCATAGGGGTTACATTTCTCGTCTTTATAACGAGAGATCCATCTGGAGTCGCTGCATTTTCATCTGGTAGTGTATCATGAAGCGTTGGATTTCTTGTCGTCTTCATAATGATGGGCCCATCTGGAGTCGATGTCTCTAGTTTATAATTAATCGTCGAAATTGGAGTTTTCGGTAAGTTTTCTAGGCTTTTCGTAAAGGGGATTTTTCGAGTTTCGTTTGAATCCGAGTAATTTGAAGGATT
This sequence comes from Chrysina gloriosa, assembly GCA_038088585.1. Lineage (NCBI taxonomy): Eukaryota > Metazoa > Arthropoda > Insecta > Coleoptera > Scarabaeidae > Chrysina > Chrysina gloriosa. The sequence goes on along the minus strand of JAYRCI010000181.1, from coordinate 8,811 downwards.
TGATCGATCCCTAGTAAAGAAGGACCTTCGGTTTGATTCATCCAAAGGACCGGAGAACCTTTGATCAGAACGACTTGCAGGATCTTCTGTAAAGAAGGGCCTTCCGTTTGATTTATCCGATGGATCAAAGGTCTTCTGATTTGATTGACTTGAAGGATCCCCAGTAAAGTAGGACCATTGATTTGATTCATCCGAAGGATTCAAGGTCTTCTGATTAAATCGACTTGAGGGATCCCCAGTAAAGAAGGACCTACCGTTTGATTCATCCAAAGGATCGAAGGACCTTTGATCGGAACGACTTGCAGGACCTTCCATGCAGAAGGAAATTTGTTTTGATTTATCCGATGGATCAAAAGTCTTGTGATTTGATTGAGTTGAGGGATCCTCAGTAAAAAGGATGTTTGATTTGATTCATCCGAAGTATCAAAGGGTTTGGGATTAAATCGATTGGAAGGAGCTTCCGTGAAAGGGGATCGGGATGAGCATCGTCTGGTCAATTCCGTTATCCGAGGATGCGTAATCGGCGATCGTTGCGAAATACCATCGACGAGGTAAAAGTGATCGTCGTAATATTTTTCTAAATAGCTGTACGTCCACCCGTCATCCCCTTCTTGAATGTCATTTTTGTCGCGTGGGGTGCTATGTTTGGACGAGTAATTAAGTTCCTCGTCGCTGATGCAGATGACTGCGTCATCATCACCATCATCATCATCGATATTTGAAGGTTTTGAAGAAAACAAATTGGTCGGACGTTCGTCATTTTCATCATCGCCACCGCGATACGGTGCGAATTTAGGAGGGGATACCGTGGTGAAATCCGTCGGACTTCCCAAATCGGTGTCGAGTCGAAACGACGTTGTCGTGGTGAATGATTCCTTCAAAGAGTTGAGTTGGGATTTCTCATTCGCACATCGAATTGATTTCTCGAACAATCCCCTTATCTCCGCGCTTTCGTAACTCATCAGAACATCCCCGTTTAGACCCGATTTAAACAGCGATCCGTCGGAGACGGGAGTCGTCTTCGAATTCGCCAAGGTATTTAGAACGGGCGTTACGGTAAACGGCAAAGATCTCCTAAACGATCGCGAATGAGACTTTCCCGTTTTCTCAAATTTATTCCGAATTGCCCCTTTAGTTTCTAAACTTTCGTATCTCGTCGCGCCGATTTCATCCGTATCGGTCCTAAGCGGCGAAGTGGGGCCGAACGAGCAGTATTTCTTCAAATTCGTCAAGCCGTTTCGATTCGGAGTCGCCGTAGTGAACGATTGCGATTTCTTGAAGGACGTCTTTCGATCGCGGAGACATTCATCGGAATCAGAATCGCTTAATATTTCATATTTCCTTCCGATTTTTAGTATTTTTTTATCGATTGGATCTTTACGTGTCTCATCGAGATCGATAGTTATAATGTCGTTCAAGCTATTAAAATCTGATTGTCTCAACGTATCGCATCCTCCTCGATATGTTTTATCCGTTTCGATCTTGCCGTCCGATTGCGTTAAATCATAAATCTTATCGATATTGGGATCAGAATCATCGTTCATCTTATCAACAATCCCATCTGATTTATGGAAATCCTTCACACCGATTTCACTCACACTTGTGTTTGAATGCCCAAAACTACGAAGGTCCTCACAGTTTCTTCGATCACCATCATCATCATCGTAATGTTGTTCCAACGCTTTAAACTCTTCATCATAGAAGCTTTCGAAATGCTCAATTCCGTTCAAGTTTTCGATGGGAACGTTACAATCAGATTCATCCGATCTTTGAACAACATCATCATTCTTGTCGAGTGATTCGCCTGAGAGCGAAGCTGAGGCCAACACGTAGTTCAATCTAGGTACTGCCACCCCCAATTTCGATATTTCAAGATTCGCCAGGACATCATCATCGATGTTATCCATCTCACTTTGAATCGGAGTAGAAATCGATGGGAATAATTTTGATTCCTCCGAAGTGATTGTCTTCGATTCCTCCACACAATATAAACCTTTGTCCTTAGCGACAGCAAAATTACTCAAACGATTTGCATCTGTGATGATCTCCTTCGCTTGATTCCCTCCGAGGATAAAACTGGGGATTGTTGTTTCCTTTGATTTAGGTTTCTTGCGATTGGCCCTATTTAATTTATCAGTAGTAACATCATGGGGTACGATCAAGGTAGAAAAGTCACCCGAAAAGGTTGGACCATGCAAATTTGCGATGTTCCCTCTTTGAATCTCAATGGATGCTTTGTTCGATTTGGTCGGTGTGGTGATGTTGGACAGCCATAATTCTTCTTGCAAAGTTTCTATGGATGAACTGTACGAACTGATATCAGCACTAGAAATTTTACGTTGAATTTTATTGGGAATTCTTTTTATCTCATTTAGACCAGACACTAAAATGTTTGTATTATTACATTAAACAATTGTGTAGTGAGGAGTTTACCAATGTGATATACTGTCACTTATTTCCATAATAATAATAATAATAATAACAAAATAGGAGTAACAAAATATGTGCATCAAATAAGACAAATTCAGATACTCCTAAAAAGAATGGCAGAATCAACTAAGGACACCAGTATGGAATTCTGCATTAATAAATATAAAATTCTTCATATACACCAGCATAAATGCAATTTTGTATTATTATTATTATTACATTTGTTATAGCTTCAAGTTGTTTTCTACCCTTACCTTTATCATGTATTTTTAAATCTGCAACAAAATCAATCGAATTCATTTCAAAATTTTTATTTTCCCTAGATTTTTCCATTTCCTCAGATTTTATTGCTTTTAAATTTTCTTCTTCGATACATTCTCGTTTATCACATTCGTTCGTTTCTCTAACACTGCCATTCTTGACAATTTCATCATTGGCATTATCATGTATTTCGGCAACATCACACCCAGTTCCAGCAACATCCTCCTGTATGGAGTAAATACATCGATTATCGCCATCAACTTCTTCCTTATTCGATTTAAATGATCTTCCTTTGATGATATCGATCATTTCCAATGAGGATCGTAGTTTCTCATTGATGTTTTCTCTAATATTGATAATTTCCTCATCCTCATCTGAAGCAAAAAGATCCGGAGACAATGACCTAGGTGCATTTTTATCGATAATTACATCCCTATCATATGATCTTTTAACATTTTCGTGATTTCTATCGATTATGCAGTATTCGATGGTATTTCCCCGAAATTTTATCATTTTTGACATCTATTCTATCGTCTACATTCATTACTTGGCTTGAAGAGATATCAACGTTTCTCTCAGTAATTTTGTTAAAATTATTTGATTTACAAATTTCTCTAGGTGGTGTTTTGTCTCTCCCAGGGATTTGGGCCCAGTCCTTCAATAAATATCCACATTTAGCTGAGCTTTTTCTAAATCGAGCCCTTTTGTATAAAATAGATCGCTGTTTAGATCCTCATACCGGATATTATTAATATTGAAGATATTAGATTGTTCGTTAATGAGGTTCGATAAATAAGAACTGGTAATCTTTGCTTTTTCCTTTTCGTAATTATATTGGGGCACGGTACTTTCTGATAGGATCATGGAAATTTTGCTGGTGATTAAATTTTGTCGGTCTTCTTCAGTACGGATGTACAGAATCGGGGTGATAAATCGATATTTAGATTTCTTTGATTTTTAACAAACTAAAAAAATTGAAAATTATTGCATGTAGTTTTAATAAAAATGGATGATTAAAAGCTACTCAATACTTACCCCAGTATTTCTCGTAACTAGTTTATTAGATTTGAATCCAAATTGCTCCAAGGTTCTCTTTTGCTTCGATGGATAGTCATCCATAATTTCAATATCATCATCCGTTTCTGTACTGGTCTGTTCTGATTTCGATAAGGCCAGTGTCATTTGTAAATGCTCCGGATTGGTATCAGTGTACACTAAATTTTCTTTAATCATGTCAGTTAACCGGTTTTGTCTCGTAATAATATTTGATCTCTTCTGTCTTCTCTTTGCAACTTTTGGCTTACTGCCACCTTCATTAGTCTTAGACAGTTTCATTTGTTTATAACATTTGGGGCTTTTAAAATCATTATCGTCCTCTAATGAATTATTTAAGGTAAGTGTAGGTTCAGTAATTACGTTTTTATAAGGGGAATCGATCTCCAATTCTGTGTTTTCTTCTTTTTCCGGAAAAATTTACTAATTTGAGAATTATTCGGACTACTATAACAAAGAAAAAACGATTTTGTAATAAGAAAAGATTTATTTCATACTACAAATATGTAAATGTGACTAAACAACTAACCTAGAAGACCGGGCTTGCTTTCCGTTTCGCTTACAAGTCGGGTTGGTCCGTGAAGACCTTGCTGAGCCACGGCTGCTTTCTGGGCTTCTCTTCTTCATGTTCGATTTTCTCTCGTAATTTGGACAAAGCGACGGCCACACTTACGTCGGCATTAGAGCGTTGCAACGCCAACCTGTGCTCTTGCCATTGTGGAGAGTACTTGAACTTACCTTCTTGTATACTCTTCTTCAGTCGTTGAGATTGAGGCCAAAATCTGGAAAGTTTGACGGGTGACGTAACCGGAAATGTTTGAATAATGGAAAATAACGTACTCGTATAAGTACCAAGCAACACCGCCAAATAGAACCACTCCAAGGGCCCAGTAGTTTCTTTGATAGAAGAAAGGAGTACCTTTCGTACGACGCGGCTTTCTTATGCTCTCGTCTATGTTCCTATTTGCCATAACAAAATTGAAGCCTCCCTAAGTGAATTATGATTATTAAAGTTACTTAATATTTGTTTATGATGCTCATCCTGTTCATAACCTTAAAAGATATTGACAGTTCGAAGACAACCACCAATAACCCACAATAACCACAAAATTCTGTGACATAACCTAACTACCTTAGGAGCTTAAAATGATTAGCAAGTTAGGCAACGTTACAGACAGAATATTACTGTAAATATTCCTCGAAAGGCACCAGTGACAATGAAATAAGAGTTTTACCGGGAATTTTAAACTGACTGCAAAGATAAATTTTAATTGATAACTTTTAACGTGTGCCCAGTAAACATTTAAATTTCGCGGACAGTTTAAGTTGGCAGTTCCGGCAATAGTAGACATATTTCGCCAATTTCTAATCACAATGCATACGAAAGGTTCATTATTGCCGGACATGCCAACTTCAACTACCTGCGAAATTTAAGAAATGTTTACTGGGTATAGCCTGAATGGAAAAAGGCGGTAGAATCAAGTTATGTCATATTTACGGGTTGCGTTTTTATTATTATTATTATTTGAACGACTATATTGACGAGCTTCCCTTATAATAATTATTTCAATCTCACAAAAGTGACTAACGAAGCGAGATTCTATAGCCAACAGATGGCACCACAATCGAGAAACAGCCCTAATTTACAGAATACAAAACTCAAAAAGCAAATATTCCTGTCCGATTTCACGTTTAAAACAAATGGTTTATGCATATTTTTTTGGATTTACGTGTTTAATGACAAAATGATAAAAGAAGTGGTTATTAAACATGCAGTCAATTTATGGAATTTTGTATATTTATTGGGGTGGTGTTACATGTATCAATTTGTTAGAAGTTTGAGCATTTGGGTTTTGTCAACCATGTCTGCCAATCTTTCACAATGGAATGTTTTATATTCTATTGAATTACGTGTGTTATATAAAACCAAATTTAGTGTCATTTTGCGTTGTTAAATCACATGTCCCTTTTAATAATTATTTTAAAGGTTACCTTGCATCTTTTTCTGCTCTCTACTATATTAAATTCACTGTCTCTTCGTGCAAGTTCTCATACATATTTTTGGTTAATTTAATTGGGTTCAAACTCCAATTAATTACAAAATCATGAAATCACATGTAATTACAGTACGGCCAACCCTAGGAAGTTGTCAACTGATCATCAGTTGTCAGTTGTTGTCACATACAACGTATTCGTTTAATTGGCAAAGATGTGATATTTTTCTACGTTCTATTTAATTTATCAATTAAGTACTAACATATTTTCGTCCTATTTGAGACTGCTGTAGTTAACGCAATGAGAAACCACACTACGCGAATAACCTCAAAAATCCTATAAGACTTCCTATTCAAGAAAAATTATGGAACTAACGTTGAATCTGTGCAAATGTGGCTTTAAAATCCTCAAACAGGCGCACAAACCGGTCATTCGCTTCTATTCCAGAGAGAAAATAGTACCCCTTAACGAGACCACCGTTATCGGAAGGATGGTCCTCTTCATGAATAATGAATACATCAAGCCGAACACAAACAAAGTTAATTGGGATTTAAAACACCCTTCAAATCACGTCGTTAGCAGTATAATCGATAAAATGAAGCTGAATCAAACCAATCACATTAGCAATCTGAAAATTGAGGAAATTGAAGAACTCCTATGCAATTTGAAAGCGGAATATATCATGTCATACAATCGACCGTTTAAGAGACTGATGCAAATTGTCGATGATGAATGTTGCTCAAGATTAGATTATTTAGATTCGACTACCGTTTTAAGGATACTAAACGAATTCACACAATCACTACCTAGTAGGATAAGAGAATATCGATTTTATACACAAGCTATAAATTATTTGATGTCCGATCTTGACTTCTTGTCTAAGGAAGAATTGTTGCAAACGATTTTCTATATTGGACTCGAAAAGAAATCGAAGAACGCCCAGAAAATGCTGAGAAATTGCTTAAAGAAATTTAGTCAAGAGGATATTAAGAGCTTATCAGTGGAGGAATTGTGTATCATTTGCAATTCCACTTTCAAGACGAGCACCAAAATTGCAAACGTACAAATTTTGGAAAGAGTCAAGGTGACCCTAAATAATAAACTGTATTTACTGAAGGATACAGCGTTATTTGTCACCTTGTTGAAAACGATAAGACACAATCGATACCAAGATGAAGATCTATTAAATACCATCTCTTGTACGATACTTTTTAATGGTACTTATATATATTACCCCTTCCCAGTGTTATGTCATATTTTAGCGATGTATGCAGACTCTTATTTTTACGATAGGGAACTGCTGGAATTATTTGTCGATTTGGGCTTGAAACAATTGAAGGAGATGAAAATCGATGATGCAGATGGGAAAGTGCGAGTGAAAGATATAACTCGCTTTCTGTGGGTATTGAGTACTTTGGGGTGTAGAAATATCGATCGGGATGTATTCAAAAATATTATAGAACCAAATATGTTACAACGATTTAAAGCAGGGCAATACAAGAAGGACGTTGAGGATTTGATCAATAGTATTGTGCATATGTGGATTATGGATTATCAAGCCATTGATTTAATCTCATACGCATTGACTGAAAGAAATGTGGCAGCTGTTAGAGGTATCTAATTTACACAGTATTATCTGTTTATTAATAATATTGCTAATAATAGCACACACACATTCCTCTTTCCGATTTACAATCTGGTCTTATTTATGTTGTAATTTTCAGAAATCAAATCGCTTACCAAATCGAGACTGGATCTATTATTAACCTGTATTTTCTTCGAGAATAAGCAATTGTTTCGTAAGTTAAACATCAAAGCGCAGAGGACCCAGCCGCCACCTTTGAAAATATACATGGAACGCAGACCGAATTTACTAAAAGTTTTTCTGGCACTGAAGTCGCTAACAAACGAATTGGCTGTGAATAAATTTGAGTTAACTTTTGAAATTCCTCACCTGAATATTTGTGGAATCACAGGTTATACGAAAAGGTTTACAAGACTGTTTTCATTGAAGTATTAGATGATTATGTTTGCTTAAGGAATCGTCCTAGTGTACCTACTGGTCCAATGCAGTTAAAGTTGAGGATTTTGCGCGGGTCGGATAACGCTCTTATTGTTGTAAGTATAATCGATAAAGCGATGATACAAACTGGTAAGCGACAATATTCTGATTTTAGATTCCTAGCAGTTTGATCGAGCAACTATCTGAAAATGACTTGCGGGAGTACCTGAAATCGGAAATTGAGTTGCTATGCTAATCGCGTTGTGAGAAAAGTTCCGGATTGTTGTATTTGAAAATGTTTTGATTGCAAATAATTTGAAGCCGATATAACTATCTTATTATACACCAGTGCAGCACTGATTTTTATGTTTGAAACCAAATAAAGATGGCAGTTTTTATGCAGAGTAATTTTTAAATAATTGTTTTGATAGTCCTTCATGATCCATCATTTTAGGTTACTCGTTCGGTTGTTTTCACAGTTCATGGTTTTCTCTGTAGGTCACTCATCCTAGCACCATTTTGTGCCGTTAAAGGTGTCAAAGGGTTAAAATACCATTCTGATCTACTAAATTTTACTAAAAATATATTCTAAACCTACGCACAAAGTCAAAAGCATACAAATTTTATAATACAAGTACGCCATCTACTTACAGACTCTTTTTTTCGATATCATCACATCTATCTTTAGACTCAAATCAAATACGAATCTACTGTCGATCTCATCTTTTCCATTTATATAAATACACGATTTAATATCACAGCAAAGTCACCCTCACTTATATATCTGATATTTTTAAATATACAAAGAACCATCCGCCGGTCCCAAATAATGTAATGATATCAATATTACATCGATCAAGGTCCAAACACCCAATCCCCCGAAACTAAACAATTTTCCAATCCCTTCCTGCCAATGCCCCAAATAGAATCTGTCCGCACCGAATCCCCCTAAAGTTATACTTAAAGCCATTGCGGTTGTCCATCGATATCCTCTAGTCCAATTGCATCTTAGGTTCTTATTGAAAGTTCTACGACCTAAAAAATATCAGTTTGAGAAAATCCATTTTAGA
>JAYRCI010000180.1:0-25000 GCA_038088585.1 Chrysina gloriosa | reverse complement strand
TAAATAACAAGCACGTTGCGAGTGATCCCATTGTCTTGTCCCCAAGATAGAAAATTTCAGGATATGCTCTTTAGGAATTTACTCTTTAAGGATCCCAAATTTTAAAAATCGGGGATACACCCCTCCCCCGCATTTCCCCCATCCCTTGCCACGACTTTTAAATGAGAGAGGCACCAACTGTCTTTTTTTGTACGAGACAAAGATTTTTGGTTCCGTACAAGGATTTTTTAGCGTCTTTGTACATTGTATAAAGATTTTCTTTGGGTAGTTCAGTTACCATTATTATGTTGTACAAACTAGAAAATCTCTTGTAAAAGATTTTTTTCCGATATTTGTACATGTACAAATAGCCTCGTACAAAGAAAAACGGTAAGGGCACACCTACTTTTTTTCAAATTTGTTGTTGTTGTTATAGTTGTCCTGTAGAGCACATTAAGAGCTTTAAAGCAAGAAAAAATGGGCTCTGTAGCTACAATAGAACCGAAGATATTGGATTTTGAAGGTGCAAGAGTGTCGCGCTTAGGAGATTTTGGGGGAAACTGTTACCCTCCGTATTTCCGCTCTCTGTCGACTTAGGGGGCAAAAAATTTGTATTTGTCAATTCTCTTGTTAGTATAACAACTAAACTAAATTTCGATAGATCAACGTGGTCGCAGTGCAAAGGACCATTTTGGGCCAGACCCCACCTCGTTACATTACATTACAAACCAAATTTCATCGAAATCGGAGGGGGTCAAGAAAATGTTTGCCCTTTTCTTGATTGATTTGACATGGAATGACCCACAGACCATTGATGTTGATGTTTTCTGATGTTTTGGACAAGAGAAGAAGAAAATTCATGATCGATTTGGCATGTAATGACCCCTGTAGAAAGTTCTAGTTTAAAATTTTATTACAAACTTCATCTTGTCATCGTCAACTTCATAATATCACCAATCTGCACCTTCACCCGATTCAATCTCGACCTTTTACTACGCCGTCGAGGTGTTATATGACCGACCGAACATCGCGCGAACGTTGGCAACTCGTAAAAGTCGAGAAAAATTACCTGAAGGAAAGCCCTCGCCGTGTTCGATCCGGCCACGCTTAAAGCGGAGCACACTAGAAATCCGGCGTCCTCCCTCTGCACCCCTTGGATCCGCAACGTTCCGTCCGAATTAACGTGCATGTGGCCGTGCGAAGTGTCCGGAAACATCAGCAGTTGAGAGCCCTCCTTGTTCCAGAAGACGGACGGCGGCGGATTTCCCGTCGCGGCGCAATGAAATTCGACCACGCCGTTCAGACTGACCTTCTGATCGCGTGGTAGTTCGGTGAAGATGGGTGGTGCTGTAACAGAAGAAGGGAAGAAGAAAAAATTAGAAAATGTTTTTTTGTCGTGGTGTAACGCAAAGTTTTGGGTGGTATGGTAGAGTTCAGGCATGGGCTGCACACTTAACAATCTTTCAATATTAGCGTAGTATTTAACGTATGTTTACGGAGAAAAATTATATGCTCATGATTTAATACAAACGTTAAAATCTGTTCAAATGAAGCTTAGCTTTTTTCTAGAAATCTGGCTGAATGCAAATTTGATAATTTTCCAACGTTAGAGACCATATCATCATACATATACATATATAATTTCCTTATTTGTGTGTTCCTCTTTTTTATCTATCCAGAGCTTTTTGAAGCCCACTGATAGGCTAGAAAGCTGAAAATTGACATGCATGTAGTAAAACGCTTAGGCCAAATCCTAACGTAGCCGGATTTTTGAGTTTTGGCCTGTGGGCGGAGAATTAAGACGAAAAAGGTGCGTCGCAAAATTCAATTTAACATTTTAGCTTATATTTTCTTTTTCTTCCTGCCTGGCAGGGACATGCTTAACAGCTAGTATTTAAATATTTCAAGAGAAAAAGTTCAATAATTTAATAACTATAACCTTGTACTAACGGCAGATTTCGAGCAGCGATTCGATTGCTTCAAGAAAATTGATAACATTTTATCTATTATCTGTACATATAAATCACCTTCCTGTTGGTATGCAATTAGAAATAATTAATTTACTATGGAATGAATTATTACGTGAGAAATATGGCAAACAGCAAGAAATTTGTACAATTTTTATAAGCAATTGAATAATGGAAAATACGAAATTTAAAAAAACTTGACAAGACATATTTATTTATCTTCAGCCCAACTTACATTTGTGAACGAACTTTGTCTTTAATGAACCTGAATAAAAGTACGACAAGATCAAGATTGAATGGTTTACATTTGGAGGCTGTGTTAAAAATACCTACTACAAGTATAGATCCAGATATTAGGAAAATAATAGGCGATGCAAAGCGCCTCAACACTTCACACTAGTTTTTTTTCGCGTTAATTTGTTGTACTAAATCACTTACATTTATTCATAAGCAAATTCCATAATAAAATGTTGTTTACTTAAATGAATCGTTTTTACATTTAAAAGTTTTCTTTCCAACTCGGTCCGGGGGTAAAAACTGAACTTAACGTGGGCATAAAAATCATCAATCAAATGTTCAGGAATGAAGTCCGTGTCACGATTTCTATGAATAGCTTGAACCTGATCTGATCTTGATTAGTGGATTTCAAATTTTCCCATTATAATTCGCAATTTCCTTCCGTAATATCCTCGAAAATCAAAATGAAAGTCTTTGAATTGAAAATAAATTGATAAAACTTAAAAACGCATCCATTGTGATAAATTGTCTAACCAACGCCTAATCCTCGCCCTCTTCCCTTCCTGTAACGAGCAGATTCCGTATATGTGCGACTTTTGTCTTTAATTGAATTTACTACAACGATTTAGAAGCGAGTCCTGATTTTCACTGGCGATAAAAATTCAAAACTCGTCTTACTCGGAGTTATTTATGAGTAGATTGCAAACGAATAAATCTCTCCGGAAGCAAACCGTAGCTGTGATTCGAATAAAACAAGAACGAACGCGATACCGCTAATAGTTTCGAAGCTAGAATCGAACAAAAATGGTTAGATATCCGTCCATTTTTCGAACTTCAAAGGGCAATATCTCCGGAACTATACATCGCGGAAATCTGCGGTTTGTTTCATTCTAATCAGTTCGGGTTTGAACTTGCTACGACTACTACACATATGCGATATCGAAAACACGAAAAGTTTTTACGTAAAAATCAAATATCTTAAATGATAAATCTGGTTGATATTGCTCGATTTTGATTCGCGGATTTCAAATTTTCGCGTTACAATTTCCTTGCCAACATCCTCAATTGCAATTGGCCAAATGTTGATTAAAGTTTGTTAGATTCTTAGAAGATAAACAATTCGTCTTTCCAGAAATACTGAAACCAGTTTTAATTTGCTGTCGGTTTTCGTAAATTACTTAAAACCAAAAACGCTGATGTTTTAGAAATTTGACGAAGCCATACACTCGAAGTGCTTTACATTAACACGTCGCGTCATGAAGAAATGGGTACTGTCTTGCCATCCGAAACTCTATAGATAAATTCCTTCTTCAACTAGCAAGGTTTGCAACTAAGAAAACAATAAAGAAGATCTCAGGTAACCCGAATTTAAGTCAGTAAGTAACTTCAGGCTGTGCTTGGAATTCCTCTTGGAATTCTGATTCTGCGTATTTATAAAAATGTTTAACATAGAAGTCTTAGTACAGGCTATGTTATGGATGAGTTGGATCCCAATAAAGAATAATTACTGCAAAAACGCTAGCAACGTGAGACAGAGTCCAATAAGTGTTAGGGCATTGACTATTAGCAGTTGGTAGTGACTCTAGGACGACGGTTGGCAACAATGCATTCGGCTGTGTCAATTATGTTACTGCGCATGTGCCTCAACCTTCAGTATTTTTAAGTACCGTAATTTTTCCTCCGTTGACGAAAATATATTAAATATTGCTACTGTATCAGGCCCTATTACTGACATGAACGTTACTACCTGTTTTTTCGCACTTTTCTTGTTTAACTCCGTTGCCGTGGCGTGCCATTCGAATTGTTGAATCCATTGCTTCCACGATATTGCCATATTTACTTCGGAATTAATTACTAAAGAAAAACATCGATGGACCATTCAAATTTGCGATTGGCTCTAGTAATGACGAGAAATACACCGAGAAAAGATCTAGGTTCTTCAGCACAATGGTTAATGAGCAGAAGAACCAAATGTACGATCCCCTTTCTGGAGGAGTTTCTGAAACTTGAAGTTATCTCTGATGTGCCTAAAAGCTAAACATGAATAAGATAGAATTTAAGAAATTTGCTGACAGAGGAAAAACCGAATTACCAGTTTTCAAGGTAGGTCAAAATATATTGTACAGACAAGGTAATAGACAATGGAGTGCAGGAAGAATGCCGGGAGTGGAAGGAAACCGATCATATATCCTCGTCAATTCCGACGACCACGTAGGTATCCAATTATTCAAATTCCAGCACATTTGTGATTGTTGGAACTTTAACTTTAACTTTAACTTTAACTTTATTTTATTAGTTCTAGTAGATACAAATGTACATAGAACAAGTCAATACAAAAAGAAAAAGAATCAACATATACATAAATAAAAATATAGTACACGTAAACTTAATTAAGCAAAGAAACAGTCCTTAGTCAGAGACAGGGTGGAGATGAAGTCTTTATATTTGTACTTTCAAAATACTCATCAAGAGAATAAAAACATTATTCCGCAAATAATCGCCCAACGAGACCCGGAACACTCTCAAGCCACCATTTAAATTAATCTCAGGCGGCAACTTATTAAAAATTCTCATACCCATATAAACAGGTGAATTAAAAGTACACTTATATTTGCAAAACGGTATATAAAAGTTATCTTTGGATCTCGCGTTACAACCGTGCTTATCCTTAACCCTACCTAGATTATTTCTATTTTTGAAAATATACATCGAGACATTATAAATGTAGATATTTGTCAAAGTCAAAACGCCAAACTCCTTAAAAATACCTCTGCAGGTATGCCCGCGAGACAGGCCAAAAATGATTCGTAATAATTTTTTTCTGAAGTGTAAAAACACTCCATGCCGCTGCAGATAACCCCCCATAAACATATGCCATAGCCTAAACGGGAAGCAATCCAGGCATGATAAACAGACAACATCTGTCCAACACTCCAGCACCTGTTTAAGATTTCTAAACATGTAACACATTGAGTTCATTTTATTAATTAAATTAGCACAATGAGGCCTCCAGCTAAGACACTCGTCGAAAGTTATTCCCAGAAACATCTTTTCATTAGAACTCAATAACGAAACTCCGCCAATAGAGATTTCCAGGCTCTTACAATTACGCTGTCTATTATGGAATCTAACAGCATTAGATTTAGCAACATTTAATAATAAAAAATTCTTTTGGCACCATGTTGCAAACTCGGACAGCACGAGCTCACACCTTCCAAGCAGGAACTCATCATTCTTGTCCGAAAGCAGAAAAGAATTATCGTCGGCATATATTAATAGGAGGTTATCGTCGAAAAGATTCCCCAAGTCATTACAGAAGAGCAGGAAGAAAATGGGTCCAAGCACAGACCCTGAGGAACCCCAGAGAATTAACTCTTGTATCAGAATTTATTGTAACCAACAGTCCGTCCACAATACACCTTAAACTCACGTACTGCCTTCTCTCCACCAGAAAAGATGTGACCCAGTCATGAGACGCCCCCTGAAGCCAAAATCGTATAATTTGCCCAGTAGAAGCCCATGGTCAACGCAATCGAAAGCCCGGCTGAGATCACGAAAGATTCCCACAGGGCACTCCCCAGCTCAATATAATGGAGCAAGCGCTCATAGAACGATATAAGGGCCGTATTCGTTGACCTGTTACTACGGAATCCATGCTGTTTATCAGTCAAAATCCCATTATCATCAATAAGACGCATTACCCGATCCAGGAAACAGTATTCAAAAATCCTAGAGAAAACAGATGTCAATGTAATTGGTCTATAGTTAGCTATTTTGCAACGATCACTCTTTTAAATACGGGGATAACTTTGCCAATCTTCAATTTGGAAGGAAAAACTCCATACAAAAATGACAAGTTAACTAAATAAGTTAGCGGTTCACAAAGACGATCCAACACATTTCTAATAACAAACACAGGGATCCCGTCATGGCCAGAAGAGGCCTTAGACTTTAGCTTTTGTTGCAACAGATAAACCAGTTCGTTAGAAGTAAATGGCTTTAGAAGAGAGTTTTGCTGCAAAACCCAAACAGGTGTTTGCAGCGTGTTTCAACCTTGAGAAATCCCCAGAAACACCCACAGGCTCATCAATGAAAAAGTCATTGAACATTGTTGCAACATCACTGGGCCGATCATAAACCTTGTTGTCAACAGACAAACAAATGTCCTCCATACGTCTGGACTTACCAGTCAACTCGGTAACAATCCTCCAAGATGACTTGACAGGATTAGAAGACCCCTCAATCCTTCTCTGATAATAACTACGTTTAGTCCCTGATATTAAGGCAGCATGCTTCAACTTAGAAACCCTGTAAGCTTCCTTTAGATTGGGATAGGTGTTTTGAGTATAAAAGCTCCTTCAGTTTATTACTTGACTGTCTGACCTCGTCAGTAATCCATCCTTTAACTCGACCGCCGGAAAATTTGCAGTGTTGTCTATACGGGAAATGCACATCAAAGTAGTATAAAAATATATCCAAGAAGCAATCGAACGCATCGTCCACATTCTCGGAAAGATATACCCTCTCCCACAGTTCACCTCGCAACGCCTCTTTAAAATTCCCCACTGCATTGTCACTGAAAGATCTCCTGGAACCCCTCAAGGAGTCCGCAGAAAGACATTCCCTATCAAGCTCGATGTACACCATACGATGGTCAGAAACCATACTATCCGACACACAAACAACCATCCGAGCAATGTTTGTAAAAACATGATCAATCGTAGTAGTTGAGTGATCAGTCACCCTGGTTGGCCACCAGACTGTTGACCTCATACCGAAGCTCAAAAAAAAATTGTTTAGGTCGTTAAACCTAATTTTGTTACTGTCATTAAAGGAATCTACATTAAAGTCACCAGAAACTATAAAGTCAAAGTTAGGATTATATAGTAAGTCAATTACATGGCTTAACGAATCAAAGAATATGTCAAGATCCCCATCAGGCAACCTATACAGAACAAGCAAAACAGTTGTTTTGTTATTACACCTAATTTTGACTCCACATAATTCAAAATGTTTTTCTAAACAATATTTACTTAAATTAAGATTCGTACAAGTGATGCTTGATTTGTGATAAATGGCCACTCCACCCTGTCTAAAATTCTTTCTACAGTAAAAGCTACACAAATTATAATCCTCTATATACGAACTAAGAATAGAGTCGTCACTACAATGCGTCTCAGTAAAGCACAAAAAGTCAATATTAAAACGATCAATATCGGACTGTAACATGTTAATACTTACATTGTTTAAAGATTGAACATTTAGTAACAAAATGCTAGGATTATAAATAACTTTACTGATTCCACCCTCCGCGGATTTTCCGAAAAAAACGACTAATACAGGAACCCCGAGGCCACAAATTTGGATTCATTGCAGTCCTAAAATGTTCTTCAAGTATCGACACTCTAAAAGATGCATAGATCTCCGGTTTTTCGCAACAATTGGGGAGCATTGCACCTCAGGAAAAGAAGGCACAAGTAGCTTCACCAGGTCCTCCGCCGTTGTATTCACATTCACACGCGATACGTGTAAAACCACCTGTCTGGGAACACGCTTTACATCTGATTCGTTATTGTTGCCAATAATTCGATTTCGATTTGATCGGATGCGAGGTCGTTTGTGATTCACCTCCGTCCAAGGACCGTTACGGTCGGAAGAATCGTGACCAGCGATCGCCTTGTCGGTAGTCACATCGTCATTATTAACTAAATTAATTATTTCATCACATTTAATTTTAGTCTGAGCCTCCAATAAATCAGCTGATAGTTGTTTACTATCAATTTTTAAATTCGAAACTTTTTGCTTCACGTGATTTGCAGGATTCAGTTGTTCTTTTTCGCTAGCTTTTTGGAGTGTTTTATAGGTGGTTTTTTGAAATATGTTGTAACTCGCTATCTCTCGCTTTTTCGAAGTTCCCACTTCGTTTTGTTGTGTACATTTATTTAGGACCTCAATATGTGACATTAGTAAATCTATTTTCGACCGTAATTCACTAATAATTATATCCTTTTGTTTCAGTATGTATATAAATACCTGTGGGTCAGTTTTGTCTATAGGCAGATCATATTCGGTACCATCAGTACATGCCATGTCGCCCTCTGCGTTGTTTAATTTTCCTTTACAGCAAACAACATAACTTCCATCCTCAGAGACTTTAGCCGAACGCTTGGCGCAACTCACATGGAAGACATACATACATTTAATACCATTAATTGATTTAGATTTACACCGTTTACAACAGAGTGCAGAGATACCTGCCTCCTCACCAGGCGCCATCTTCAAAACACTTTTCAACTGTACTAAATAACTTAATGTAACATTTTGTTATTTTTGTAATAGTTGGCAACAGAGAATTTTGTGCACGTATGTGTACATCGGGATCAAACACCAATTTTCCAGGTACAATTAGTAATCGTACGATCAGTGAATAGGAACAAATTTATTGAATTATCAGTGGGTATCTACAAATTCAAAGATAATAAGACAATTTATATGCATTATAGGTTAGTTAAGCATGAAATTCCGAAAAGCAGTTTCGGCTCTTGATTACACACAGGAAGGCGTTGCAAGCAATACACTTTACGCGAGAACCATGTACGCGGCCTGGTTTTCTACATCGAGGCGCGAAGGGTAAATCTGTTGCTTCTGGTAGGTGGACGACACCAAAGGTCCTTCTTTCCTGCGGAGGTAATGGAACCGTTGGTGGGCGACCTTTAGGTATTTTTCTAGGAAGCGCTTGTTCTTCATTTTCAGTGTCATCCACATTCGTTATTCGAGTTTCTGCATTTCCAGTTTTTCTCTTGGACCCCAGTATTAAGCATTCAGCGATTCTTAGCTTAAGCGCCAGTAAATCTAATATTTCACGTTTACTCGTTCCTGATCTTTCGCAATCTCTTCCGTACTGTATCCAATAGTTAACCACAGTCATGTCTATAAAATGTTCGAACATCCGGATTGGCCATTTTTTGGTACGGTGGTACGAACGATAGCATGAAATTAAACGGTTGAGTAGGTCAACACCTTCCATGTTTAAGTTATAATGTTTAACGATTTGAGGTCTGGGGATGTCAATGTAACACTTATCAGGCTTTGAATAGCGTTTTACGATTCCTGTGTTAGTAGGACTATGTTTTGTGGACGTTAGTATGACAGATCGATTGTACATCCACTTCACAATAGCTATTTCTTTTATCTTCTCTCATCTTAATATCAATTGAACCTCGACCTGCTTGCTTCAAAATTGTATCGGCTTTTAAGCCTACATTAGAGAATCGGTTTGTCATAATTGTTCCTGTTCCGGATATTCCCTTTTCCAAAAGTTTTTCTAGTAATGCCGTCCCTGTGAAAAATCTATCAAATACAGGTTGCTGCCCGGTTGGCACGTTTCAGCAAGACGCAAAACCGCACGACCACCTACCCCTAACTTAAAACTGCCATCTACCTCTGGTGACAGTCTTGTAGTAGTGCCTTGATATACTTCCAAATCAAGTACCTGACCAGAAGCACCTGCTAGAATAAAAATTTTTATACCAGTAGGATTTGGTTTCCGTGGTACATACTGGCGAATACCCACAGCTCCGACAAAGGGGATCATTTGCTCATCTATACCACGTCTAGTTGTATGAAACCGGAATTTTCCTATAAATGGTGCCAGCGTTCAGTTTAATCACCATAAGACCCCTGTTACATAGCCATCGTCTTCTTCTAACAGCTGACGAAGAGTGCAACAAACATTAACCCACGTTCCGTACACTAATATATTTTTTATAACCTCAAACATGTCAAGTTTCCAGCCTAATAACTACGATTTGTGGGACAGCACTAATATTTTGTTACCATTTAAAGAAGACTGCTGCAGAGTCGCATAGAATGCTTGTCGAAGCATAGGGTGAACATGCTCTCGGTAAGACACAGTGCTTCGAGTGGTTCAAAAGATTCGAAAGAGGTGATCTTGAGGTTAGTAACAAAGAACGTGGAAAACCACCAAAAAGTTTGAAGACAAAGAGTTACAAGCCTTACTGGATGAAGACGATGCTCAAACTCAACAAGAACTCGCGGATCAATTAAATGTATCGCAGAAAGCTATCTGCAATCGTTTAAAAGCTATGGGAAAAATTCAAAAAGTGGGAAAATGGGTTCCGCATGAATTGAACCAAAGACAGCAAGAAAACCGAAGAACCACCTATGAAATGCTGTTTAACCGGTTCAATAGAAAATCATTTCTCCATCGAATCGTGACAGGTGATGAAAAATGGATTTATTTTGAAAATCCTAAGCGTCGTAGATCATGGCTGAATCCAACCGAACCATCGACATCAACTGCAAGACCGAATCGCTTTGGAAAGAAGACGATGCTCTGTATTTGGTGGGACGAAAAGGGTGTTATTTATTATGAGCTGCTGAAACCTGGTCAAACCGTCAACACTCAACGCTACCAACAGCAAATGATAAATTTAAGCCGAGCAATAACTGAAAAACGACCGGAATATGCAAAAAGGCAGCACAAAGTGATTTTGCTGCATGATAACGCCCCATCTCATACAGCAAAACCGGTGAGGGAAACAATTGAATCGTTCAATTGGGAATTACTACCGCATGCGGCTTATTCCCCAGACTTGACTCCATCCGACTATCACTTATTCGCATCGATGGGTCACGCTCTCGCTAACCAACGCTTCAATTCGTACGAAAATGTACAAAAATGGCTTGATAATTGGTTCGCTTCGAAAGAAGAAAAGTTTTTGGTAAGGCATCCATAAATTGCCGGAGAGGTGGGAAAAAATGTGTACAACCCACTGGAAGTTATTTTGAATAAAATATGTTTTATCACTTTTGAATAACAATCGTTTTATTTTTACAAAAAATTCCGGTTTCATATTACTAGACCTGGCACACATGTGTTCTTCTCGGGGTAAAGTAAGAACAATTCCACAAAAGTGGTCAATTAATGGTCTCATTTTCCAGACTCGATCAGTATCTCGTCGTTCTTGAGTTACATTCAGATTATTAACTAGGTGAAGATGATTTCTTAATGAAAAAACGATTTCTAGTCATTATGGTGACAATAAGTACCACTTCTTGCAATAAGTGGTACTGTACTAAATAACTTAATGTATATAATAATACCACTTCTTGCAATAAGTGGTACTCGTTATTATTGTCACTACGGTGGCAATAAGTGGTACTCGTAAGTTAGCTTGCCAGTACATGGCAATACGAGTATAGCCCAAAGCGCTCATTGCCAAACTAA
Organism: Chrysina gloriosa; assembly: GCA_038088585.1. Classification (NCBI taxonomy): domain Eukaryota; kingdom Metazoa; phylum Arthropoda; class Insecta; order Coleoptera; family Scarabaeidae; genus Chrysina; species Chrysina gloriosa. The sequence goes on along the minus strand of JAYRCI010000180.1, from coordinate 13,567 downwards.
TACCAACATATTTTCTCATCTCGGTATTATCTGTATTAAGTAATTGGCCTCTTTGCTGCAAGTAATAAATGTTTGTTTCACTTGCCTATAATGTAAAAAATCATCACCGTAATAGTGTGAAAAATAGTCACTTGGACACCACCTATCATTTACTGCTTTCTCGTCACTAAACGGTTTGTAAATCGGAAATTGCGGAGAAAATTCTAAATTACCCCATTTCAAACGAAATACCTTTGGTTGTATTTTCCGTTTCTTTGTAGTTACCGGTATGTTAGTTCCTACATGTGTCATATCCTTTCTTCTTCGTTTATCGCTGTGTGGGCTTGTACTTACAGTTGGTTCCATGTTATCAAAACCTTCGGCGTTTACATAGTTAGTGACCTCATTTATTTCTGTCTCCCATTCTTCATTTTTCATTTGGCCAATTTTAGGGATAACTCTTTCGACGTCCTCTTCACTATTTTCCTCGTAACTATGCACGGAATGTCGTTCATCGTCCTCCTGATTGCTTTCCTCACTACTTTCCAAATCTGAATAATTTGGACGAAAATTTACATCAGCCAGTGAGTCGTCGTCGTCATCAAAATCTTCAATATCACTATTATTAAGCGTCTGAAATAATTCTCCTTCAGTCAATGCCCGTTTTCTCTTTAAATCAAATCAAATTATTCATCGCTTTCAAGATAATATAAAAATGGTATCGAATTCTAATGAAAACATTTGTACACAAACTACTTTCAGGTGCTTTTCTTAGTGAGACCTGAAATACACATCCGTGTACAAACAAATTTTAATCTTCTTCCTAAGGAAACGGTTAAACAAAATGGAGAAAGAACATTGATAATGTAAAGTTAAACTACTCGATAAAAGTTCAGTATTTCTACTCAGTCTAAATAAGCGGCCCGTTGGTCATAATTTATGTTACTTACCGTGTTTGCGTGCCCACCGGCTCATACCACTAGCACTCGTTCCCGCCATTTTCTATAACTACCATCATATTTGTAATTATGAATCTTTAATAATGTATGTATGTTGTTCTATATATAATTTGTCCTGTAAATGGTTAGCCGTTGGACAATAAAGCTATTATTATTATTATTATTATTATTATTATTATTATTATTATTATTATCATATAATAGTAATTAGATTCAAACTGGCCATTACAATTACTAACACTAGAGGGCGTTGTTCAGAAGTAACGAAATACTTCAAACCGTACCAAATATTAAAAAAATGTTTGATATTATGTACACACATGTGACCGCAGGGTCTGACGAGGATATGATAGAAGCAGGCGCAAAGCAACTTAGAACAAACTGGTGATAGGAAGATAGTAGAACAACCAAAGAAAATCCAGCAAAACTATTGCAGTGGGCAACTGACATGTCAGTGATTGGTAAAGTTAATCCACAACATGAAGAGTTGGACGTCGCTGGGAAAAGTGGTGAAGTTCAGGAAGAAATAACAAGCCGTTCGGATCGTGTTGGATATGCTCGACAAAGTCGTAATTTATGACGATGTTCTTTTTATTACAAAAAGGAAGATGTAAGGATTTTGGCTATCAGCACCAGTTGGTAGTGAGTCGAGTTGGTAGTGAGTTACTGGATATGTACCCTAACCTTTAGTATTCTATGATTGTTGTTGTTAGTTTAATAAAATTAGTAGTAATTCAGCAGTACTATGCGTTAATCAACCACCCACAACACACCTTCCTTACAATATGTGGTCGATGCTTTCTTAAGTTCGACCATGTTTGAAGTTGTGGAAAGTAATCTAACGAAAATTTTCAGGAGGAACTTCTATTATCGTTATCAAAAGGCTTTCTAACTGACTAGTGAAGTATTGCTATAATACATTTATGTGGTTATCGTGTTTAAATTCTCAAATTATTTCATCCTAGGTCTCTTGGAAGGAAACGCAACAGTGGTCCTTTAACAATACTGTTGCTCTGGATTCGTATCTGCGTTTGAGTGTTGTCAGGATATCCGATTTATAGGGGGCTGACTAAGCTTATACCTTTGACTTGTAGTTATTTTGTAATTTCTAACTTTTCCCTGTGTGGTTTACCCTTCTTGGCCGGGTTTTATTTAAAGGACTTGATTTTGGAGATTTTTCTTTCTATAGGTTACTTGAACTTATATATTTATGTTGTCTTCTCTTTATCTACTGGGCTAACCGTATGTTATACTTTTCGGCTAATTTATTATGTACTAGTAGGGGATTTTAATTATCTGTCATTGAATTCTATCAGGGACTCAGGTAGTGTTATGCTTCAAGGCATATCAGGTTTAATTTTAATGGTCGTTTTAGGCGGGAGAATGCTTATATGAGTCATGTTTCCTACCCCCGTGTTTATTTGTTTACCTTTAATTATAAAGGTAATAGCCTTGATTGTTACTATCTTAGGGGCTTGGTTAGGTTATGAGCTTTCTAAATTTTCTGTGTCTTATACTGCTAAGTCTTTAGTTATACTTAATTCTAGCTTATTTCTTTCTTCTATATGGAATATGCCTCATATCTCTACTTTTGGAGTGAATCTTTATCCTATCTATTTTGGGGGTTGATCTATAAGACTGCGGATCAAGGATGGTCTGAATATTATGGTAGGCAGAATATCTTTTTCCTACTTAAGATGGGGTGTTTAAGGACTCAGTCTTTTTACAATAACAATTTGAAGGTTTTCATGTTGCTAACAGTCTTGTGGGTTATCTTCATGGTGTTATTTATTTAACTTAAATAGCTTATTATAGAGCGTGATACTGAAGATATCAAAGAAGTAAATTACTTTTAAGTATTTATAAGAAATAATCTAATTTTACAATGAAAATGTAAGGTTTTCATTAAACTATATAAACAGAAATATTAACAGACTTTCACTGCTAAAGAATTAAGTTAGAAGCTTATTCTTGAATCACCTATTTCCTTAATTGGAGATTTTTCTCATTATTATCATTAACAGTGATATACCTCTCTTTGGTTTCAATTAAAAATAAGGGTGACTCCACCAAAATTTTAGGTCGAAACTAAATACAACACTTTGTTTCTTATTTAAGGTAAATTGATTGATCAATACTTTTTAAGTGCAAGTTAAATGTTATAGTTAACTACTGCCCTAGATTGCTCAAGTTAAGGCTCCTTGGCTTCATTCGTGGTATAGTCCTGCTAGGAGAATAATCAGGAAAAAGAGTGTTACTAATAGGAATGTCCTAGGACTGCATATTTTGATAGACAGAACTAGAGGGATTAGAAGAGTGATTTCTACATCAAAAATTAAGAAGATTACTGCAATTAGAAAGAACTGAAGGGAGAAAGGCATGCGGGGGGACCTTTAAGGGTCGAATCCACACTCGAACGGGGATGCCTTTTCCCGGTCTATGAAGCTTTTTTTGAGATAGTGAGAGACACTATTATTAAGGCGAAAACAATTCTAAAAATAAGTAATCCTACTATTCTAATGGTTAAAATTATTTATACTAAGTGTTTAGATCAATTGATTGGAAGTCAATTATAATGTTTATACTATATAAATACCTACCTCATCAGTAAATGGAAATATATAGGAACAGTCAAACTACGTCGACAAAATGTCAGTATCAAGCGGCGGCCTCGAAGCCGAAGTGATGAATACAGGAAAAATGATTGAAGAAATGGCGAGCCAGACAAACTAGGAGAAATGTCGTCCCGATGATTACGTGCAGGCCGTGGAATCCTGTAGCGATAAAGAAGGTTGATCCGTAAACGGAGTCTGCAATTGAGAAAGGGGCTTCTACATATTCATAGGCCTGGAGGGCCGTAAAATAAATGCCTAAGATAACCGTTAGTCCTAGTCTTTGGGTTCCTTGGGTATAGTCATTTTCTATTAGACTGTGATGAGCCCATGTGACTGTAAGCCCAGAGGTTAAAAGGATTAAGGTGTTAAGAAGGGGAATTTGTAACGGGTTAAAAGGGGTGATGCCCTTAGGGGGCCATGATATGTCTAGTTCAATTGAGGGACTTAAACTTCTGTGGAAAAATGCCCAGAAGAAAGAGATAAAGAAGAAGACTTCTGATGTAATGAATAGAATTATCCCTCATCGCAACCCCATAGTAACTGTGTAGGTATGAAGGCCTTGGAATGTTCCTTCCCGTGTGATATCCCGTCATCATTGATATATCACTAAGAGAGTTGTTAAAGTTCCTAGAAGGAATAACGATCTATTAAAGAAGTGGAATCATTTGATTACTCCAATTAAGGTAATTATAGCCCTAAAGGCTCCGAGGATGGGCCAAGGTCTTAAAAAAAAAAATTCAGAAAATCTGATATTAGGCACACGTTCCTTCCAAAATTTCAAAAGCCTTTTTAGTAATTCCGTCAAGATTTTAAAGACGCTGATTAACATAAACTTAAAAAAATTAATTTAATTCGAAGGTAACTATTTCTTCAATAACAACACGCAGCATTTCTTCAACCATTTTGGCATAATTTAATCAAAGCGACAGACCCGTTCGGTATCATTCCATAACCGTCCGTACAACGTCGTGTGAAACTCGGAATCGTATTGCCCCGTTCTCGTTTAGGATGCCATCCACTAAAACCCTTTTGTACTTTCGCTACCAACACGTAAACCGTCTAGACTGCCGGCGCGGCGGTAGTAAAAAAATACAACGGCCGACGTTTAAGGAATAAAAACTGAACTGAATACAAACGACAAATAATCCGGAATATAAACCAAATAAGCGGATACGCGAGCGGTCCGAAGATGAGACGCGCTGATTTAAAATCGATTGCCTTGATTAGAGCGGGGCCCCTTTTACAGAGCAGACCTTATTTCGAAATGGAAAAATGTAGTGCCGGAATAGGCACAATTCTCAGCGGACGCGTCGTTCCGTTCCGATTTTTGCCTTATTACGTTTTCAGCGGTGGTCTCTTTCGTCGACTTTGCGTCGGTTTTGCGACGAAGTTCGGAATAATGGGTGTTTTTTCCCGCACTCGTGATCGTAATAAATATGTCATTAAAACTGTATTCCGTATCGGTTTTGGTAAGGATGCTATGTCCGAATGTATTACGGGAGAAAGAATGCTATTTACTTGCAACAGTTTTTATGTTCTGTTTTTAACAATCGTAAGGAATCGAAAGGAGTTCAAAAGGAATAAATAATAATTTTTCCTTCTTCTTTCTATGAATTATTTCTGGTCCTCTTTGACCAGGTTTCTGCAAGAATTTTGGGTGTAAATACTGTCCGAATGTTTCGCGAATTTGGGACGTTTAATACTGCTAAACTCGTTGATACTCTAAATCAGGGGTAGTCAACCTTTTTATACTTACACCGCCCACTTTTATATTTTTATTAGTTCTAAAATTTTCTAACCGCCCACCGCTTCCACTGTAACTTAGTTTAACGCAACTGAAAAGTACACGTCATTTTGAGCGGAGATTTAGTAAAAATATGTACAATAGTTAACCTTCCTATACTCACGCATACGGTCTGTGAGGCCGACTTATATAGTATAGTATACGTCTTTCATTTTGACGTGAGTATAGGAAGGTTAAATCTATCTTTTTATTCCAATTATTTGGATATAATGCAGGCATTTATTTTATTTTGTTATAGATTATCATATCCACCACCTTCGAAATTATATTTACTTTCTTCATCATATCTAATTGCTAACAATTTGGCTTGACAAGTCATACACAGTCTCCTCATATACTTTTAAGTTTAAAATATCTTCAAATCGTTTTTCCATATCCAATTTAAGTTTGTTAATGTGGCTACTGAAACTTTCAATCTCCTCTAAAGTTACATATATCATCTTTAATAGATGATACCCCTGGAAGCAGATGAAATTCTCTCTTCATTAGATTATAACGAAGAAGATCAAGCTTGTTTATAAATAATGACACAATATTTTGGCAATTGATAAGAGTTTTATTAGCTCCTTGAAGCTGCAAAATGATTTCATTAAATCTCTTGAAAATATCAGCCAAATAAAAGACATCATTCTTTATTGCTTTTAACTATTGACAGATATTCGTCCCTTTCACACTTTAAACCAGGGGTCTCCAAACTTTTCGGCCTTGGTGCCATACTGATTACTTCAGTGAGTTTTCTGCGTATTATACTTGTCATTAAGCTTTACCTAGCAAGTAAAGAAATCCGAGTTATAATCATTGTGTGTTTTTATCCAACTTATCACAACAACAATAAGCTATTAGCTGTCGCGGGCCGGATTGATGACACTGGCGGGCCAGTTTTGGCCCGCGGCTCGCAGTTTGGAGACCCCTGCTTTAAAATATAACTTTAGAAAACGAGACAAACCCTTTGACGACAGAACTTCTATGTGTAAAAGTAACCTAATAAAATCTTCATTATTCTTCTGGCATAGCTGTGGATACATTCTATAATTTTTGGCATTGGATTTGATCTTACAGCTCTAATTATTATATTACGTTCATGTTTCGCAGCCGTAGGTCAGAATTGGGCGATATATTGTTTTCTATACTTTGATTTTTCTCTTCTTAGAAATTTCATTTTTGTTTATGAAGTGATTCCTCATAGCATGATACAGTTTTATCATTTTTGCAATTCTTTCATTGATTTCCGGTTCCATATCTCCTCGTTTTTCAATTAGGACTCCTAGGTAGCTACCTATAATACAGCTGTATCGGTTTACTGGTTCTAATTTTGTATTGTCTATTACAATATTGACTCTTGGTTCTTCGCGTGATTTGTCTTGTTCATTCTCATTCTATGTTTCAATAGTTCTTCATTCTTCATTTTCTTGTAGGTCTTGCCCTTTTTGCTATAATCATCATCTCATCTGCAAATATACATTCAGAGAGCCATACTTGCTGTAAATGTTTTTGTCCAACGTACATTTTCTTTGTATCTCTATTGCATTTCTTGCTTATTCCGTCCATAAATACGTTAAACAGGATAGGGCTTAGTCCCCCTCCTTGTCCCAGTCCAACGTATGTTTTGAATATTTCAGATTTATGGTTTCTTCCTGATGACATAGCTAGTGGTATTTTTCTAAAGACTTATAATTGTTCTAATTAGTTTATTATCGGGACCTATTTGCTGTAAGCTATTCAACAGTTTTGTTCTCGGGACGGAGTCAACGGTCTTTTCTAGGTCTATAGAAGCCATGTAAATTTTTCTCTCCTGTTGTACTGTTCTTTCAATTATCTGTTTTAAAGTGAAACTTGGTGTTGTACACTTCGCCCTGGTCAGAAACAGTTTTGAGAGTCTGAAAGAGCTAATTCAGTGAGGGTCTTCAGTTTCATATCTAAAATTTGCTAATAAACATTTGCTCCCGCGCTCAATAACGTAATTTCTCGGTATTTACAGCACTGAGTTTGGACGCCATTTTTGTGTATTGGTAATATCGCCTTTATCTCCCAATCCGTCTCCTCTTCTTTCCATGCTTTATTGGAAACTTTCAGAAACACTTGATCATTTCTCTAGCGATTTTGTCGTGGTCGACAGTTTTTCTACTTTTAACTTTCTTTTATACATCCTTCAATTCCTCTTTTGTAATTTCTCCTTCTTCTTCTTCTAATAGCTTTTCTCCTCTTATTCCGCACAGCTGTCTTCTTCTCTCGTTTCTACCACACAAGAGTTTTTCGAAATTTTCTTTCCATCTTGCCACTATGGCATATACATGGTTTAATAATCGGCCCTCTTTATTTCTTATACTCATTGTTTTGTTAGTTTTAGTTCTTCTAAATGATTTAAGTACCTTGTAGAAAAGTTCTTGATTGCCATTGCTTTCATTTTCTAATTTTTTCCAGAGCTTTCCCATGATTGATGTAGCAAAATTTAATTGAGGTGGGCGGTAACTCGATGATCAAAGTATCGTAAAAGTGCAAGGTCATGGTTACGGCTACATCGGCTTCCTCATTGATTGTTTAATGCGTGAATGGTCACTACACCATCACGGTTCCATTCCAAATTGGATTGGTACGTGCCAACCGGGTGTGAGAACGAAGATTCGGGGACCTTGACGTCCTACTTTTCGGGGATATTGGTGCCTCACCATTTGTGGACCCATTAATGTCTGCCCATAGATCCGCTCATAGGATTTTGTCGAAATTTTTAAATATGCATATGGGGGCCCGTAGAAGTTGCTTGGAATGAAAAAAAAATCTACCTCTTCACACACCTGGGATAAGACATTGCTTGATATATTTTTTTAACTATTTTGAAATATTTCTTTTTACATTGCCGAGGGGACGCCTAAAAATGTCTAGAATGGGCGGGTGTTCTTCCTTTATTTGGCAACACTTTTGTCCGAGCATTTTTCGACAAAGAAGAAACTTCCTCTTTCCTATATAGAAGCTAAAGGTAAAAAGCAAAAAATACTCTTTCAATTTTTTCCAGGCTAATCCATCCCTACTACTAAATAAAAATGTAAGGTGCAGCAATAATCTCTCATCTGGGCCGCGCTAGAATTTTTTCCTGTCTTCACGTTTTTGGGTATTTAAATACCCATTAGGCAGGAATGGATTAATCATTGGAGGTTAATAAAATAGTAGATGATGCGTTATCATTAAGTACTGCAAACCGGTCTTTGTATCCACGTATGTGCAAGGCGCGACATTAAAATTTGGAGAAGTAAGGGCGTCAGTCCAGTTTACACTACTTAATGATAACACGTCATCCACTCTTTTTCAAACCTTATCAATCATACAACATCAGGTATTTATTGGGAATTTCATCGACTGTAGCCATGTATAAAATTATGAAAATATTGAACGAAACAGAAATACAATAGTGCTATCCAGGAGCTTGCGCAAAAAAACGAAAATATCAGCCCAATATTTTTCCGGATACAGTTCGTATATTATTACAGTAATGATCTCCGGGTTCGACTCGACATTCCTATGAGCATTTAAAAAGTAAATTGGATCGGCACGAGCTCTCCAATATCACCGGAATTTATAGCCTCGAGCGAATCGAGATCGTGAACTTTCCGTCCGTTTGAACTCCCGAGTTATAAAGTTTCCCTCGTACGGCATTTTACTTTATATGATAATAGATCAATTACGTCGTCCAGTCGTCGGCGCGGCGAACTTCCGTAATGCGAACCGGAACGTGGGCGAACGCTGGGACTTACCGTGAACCGTGAGCGAGGCCTGCTCCTTGACGTTGCCGACCAGATTCTTCGCCTCGCAAATGTATACTCCTTCGTCCGACGTTTGCACCGCGTCTATGAGCAGCGATTTATCGTCGAGGATCCTCGCCCTGCCGATGGGCATCTTTCCGTCTTCCCTTCGCCATAGGACGGTCGGAGCCGGATCGCCGTCGACGGCGCAATGAAACACCACTCGTTGCCCGGCCAACGCCACTATATCCTCCGGCTTTTTATTGAAGACCGGTTTTACTGCAACGGAAGAACGAGAATGTGTTTAATTGTATTCTGTAATTCGAATTGTGTTAGAATCATTTTAGATTGTTTCGGAATATGAACTCGTAAGTAAAACAATTGTTAACATCAATAACAATAAAGTCAAGACAATTAAATGAGGTATCTCTCACAGTTTCAGTTATAAATAATAATAATATCTATGTACACTCATCGAAACTCTAAATGTCCCCTTCTGAGCGCATACACTCCGATTGTCACAATCTAAACGCCGGTCTACCTGCGAAATTACTATCAGTTGGTCCGTACGAAACAATTCCTTAAAATAGAAAATATTATTATTTAATTTATGTTGTAAAAAGAGTTTGTGAATTGTTAAAAAAACAATAAATATAAAATAATATATGTAGTAGTGAATTAATGGAACACTTATTGCTCGTATTCTTGCCCATTATTTGCTATTTTTCTCGAATTTATATTCTATAGATAAATAAATATAATGTGTTAGGAATTAAAATTGTAATTGTAATTGAAAAAATTTTTTACGATAGTTTAATTAGAATGTGGAATATGAATTATGTGTAGGTGCAAATAAGTTTGCTGTATTATATTAAAAAATATGCCATTTAGTAAGAAACTTTTGTGTCTAGAAACAGTTGAATAAATACAAATTTTTACTACAAAATTGACTTCATTAACCTTCCTATACTCACGTCAAAATATAAAACACATACTATACTATATAAGTCGGTCTCACAGACCGTATGCGTGAGTATAGGAAGGTTAATAGAGTGATAAATGATCTAAAATTCAGATCCTCCAGAACAGTTTAAGAATATGTTTAATAAAGTTATGATATACGTTTTATTTTGCCGTGGTACTACTCTCACCTAATTGAGTTTTTTTCAAAACTTTAATATGTAATAAATTGGAGAAAAACCAAATAAAAAAATTTACTGAAACAAAAGATATTTCTAAAGAATATAAGAACAAATAAAGCAGTGTAACTGATAAATCGGGAAAAAGGAAAATATACGAAAATTTGACGCAAAATAAGAAAATATTTTAATGAAATAAAGAAATAGATTCTGCAAGCGAATAAAAATGAAGTGATATAACAAAAATAAACAGCAAATTGACGAAAATATAACTAAATAAAGGAAATATAATAATAATAAAAACTAAATAATTGTGAAAACAATATACATGAAGAAAGCTAGAACTATTTCAGTGGCATCGACGCTACTAACTTTTGGCAAAAGTCCTTGCCATGGAAGGTCTCCCATACTAATTTAACATTATCCCATTTTTATGTATTTTTTAAAGTAGTACTGGCTGTACACGTTAGGACTTAAAGTGGAGATGGAACAACTATTGGGGATAGCAGCCAAGGATGAGGAGAAAGAAAAGTCCCTCTTTTAGTAACTCTAAGCTTTTGAATTCGTTTAATCCTTCATCGGAGAGTTAACCATGAGAGCTGAGAAAATAGCTTGTCAGCAACTGAACAGAAGGATGTCAAAAAACTCCATTATAATATTTTTAACCCTCCGTTACTCGCGCGGCGTCTACGAGACGCCGAGGAGTACAGTTAAAGGCATAATTTTTTAAATAAAGCGATAGGCAAGCGTGTGTCTATGTACCTTCTACGTATGTGTAAGACTAGCTTCAAAAGCGCCTACGTCAGTTTACACTTGAAAGTTTAAGAGTTATAAGCATTTTAATTTCTGCCGAGTCTACGAGACGCCGCGCGAGTACTGCTGCTATAATAATTGTAGTGTGATATTTTTACAAAAAAGTAAGTTTCTTGAAATCATAGTAGTATAAAATTGAAAATATCTTTGTTAGATGGATCGAAAAAGATTCTTTGACTCTGAGATGGAAGGCGATGCTGAGATTTTGCGCAGTTTAGCGTTTGAATCTGATGATGAATTTTCGGAAGCAGTTGACAGCAATGAGGGTGAAGATGACTACGTAGAGTATATATAGTAGCACATATATATTAAAAAGCTTATAAAAGTAGTATTAAAATTAATATTTACAGTTATATTTAAATACTTAAAAATAAATAAATTCAAGCTCAAAATCTTTCTTAAGAAATACACATTTTAAGTAAACATTTACATACCTTCTTTTTGCAACGCCAACTAATTGTGTATAAGTTTTTTTATTTTGATTATTTTTGTAACTGTAAACAAAGTATGTGAATTTACATGTTGTTGTTAGTTTTCGTAGATATTTTTCTTTTATTAACATACTACTTTCAGCGCCATCTATCGTTTAGTAGTAAAGTTTTAATTACTTATAATTTCCCTTGGCTGCATGATGTTAAAAAAGTTGCTAACCCACGTTTAGACCGAAATTGGTGAAAACCTGAACCAAACGGATTGAATCGAGGAGACTAGCGACACAGAACAAGAAGTGTCAAGTGCGGATGAGAGTAATGAGGAACCAACCAGCAGTATCATCTTCGGTAAAGATAATGTAACAAAATGGAAATTAGAAAATCCAGCCCAGAATGTAAGGACCCGTTCACATAATATCGTTAGCCATTTGCCTGGTGTAAAAGGAGCCGCAAAAAATGGAAAAACTGTTTTTTGCCTGTTGGAGTGCTTTTCTCAATGACAGTTTACTAAATGTGGTAGTCAGTAGCACAAACATATACATAGAAAGCAAAAAAGAATTATCTAGTAGTCTTATATGATAGATCTCTACCACTAATAGGTCAATAAAACAAGGCTGGTTTGAACGATAGTTATATATGAAAATATATAACTATATAATATATATATATATATATAATATATATATATTTATACAAGTATAAAAAGGTCACGAATTATATATATATATATACATTTAAATTATCTAGTAGGGAAAGGTACTGTAAAACTACGAATTTAGCGGAAATTAAAGCGTTTATTGGACTGCTATATATGGCAGGGTTCCACAGAAATAGTCGACTAAGTACATGTGACCTTTGGAGTACCGATGGTTCTGGTATTGAAATATTTCGTTTGACCATATCGCGGAACAGATTCCATTTTCTTATGCAACACATGCGTTTCGATGACAAGAATACGCGAAATCAAAGAAAAACCTTAGACAAACTGGCACCTATTAGAGAAGTCCTTGATATGTTTGTTTGTAACTGTCAACATAACTATTCGATGGGAGAATATTTAACAATGGATGAAATGTTGCCTTCGTTCAGGGGAAGATGCTCCTTTCGCCAGTACATACCCAGCAAGCCATCTAAGTATGGCATAAAGATCATATCAGTAATCGATGCAAAAATGTATTATACTGCCAATTTAGAAGTATATGTTGGAAAGCAGCCTGATCGACCTTTTCAGATTGATAACCTCAAAGTTCAAGAAAATTTAACTCTCGTCTCATACATCCCAAGAAAGAGGAGAAACGTTTTATTATTCTCTAGTATGCATCACGATTCTGCAATAGATCCAACTACAAATGATAGAAGAAAACCAGATATTGTAACATTTAACAATGACACAAAATCTAGGGTAGATGTAGTCGATAAACAATGTGCCATGTATTCAGTATCTAGAAACACAAATCGTTGGCCTATGGTGGTTTTCTTTACTCTTTTGAACGTCGGAACCATTAATGCTTACGTCATTTATAAAGGAAACGAAAACCAAACATTTGAGAAAAGAAGACATTTTGTAAAAGCCTTAGCCTTGGGGTTAACTCGAGAGCATTTGCAAGGTAGATCAGGTACACTAAGTCTCCCCAGAGAACTAAGAAAACGCACTAGTGATGTATTAGCCAAATCTGAAGACCATGTTAATCAACAAAGTACTAGTAGCAGTCAAAAAGAAAATGAAGAAACTACTGTCGTAGGTTTCCCAAATAAACGAAAGAGCTGTTTCATTTGCGAAAGAAAGAAAAATCGTATGACCAAGTATCAGTGTCTAAAATGCCACAATTACATCTGTTTAGAACATGCTAATTACGTATGTAACATTTGTACGTCCAAAATTTGAATTTGAATTTTAATAAACGAACTGTTTTTATATATGTATGTATGTATGCCTAGTTTATATGTTTGTGTAATGAACACGTTCAAGAGACAAAAACTATTACTTATTTTTCCACTAAGCAATATTATAAAAAAATGCAATACTGTTCCTATTTTTCATAGCTACACTCGCGGAGTCTCTCAGACGCCACGCGGTTATCTATGGTAGAATA
>JAYRCI010000179.1:0-25000 GCA_038088585.1 Chrysina gloriosa | reverse complement strand
CCTACTTCATTGCTTGCAACATAGAAAATTACATAAACATATAAAAACGAATATCACTAAATTGTGCATGTTAAATTTTTTGTTTAATTCATATTCTTGTGGTAGAAGTTTTACATCACGCATGACGAAAGTCGGCTGCTACTTTGAACAACGTTTACATATTAACAACGGTATGACGCAGAATTGATCATGTAGTCCGACAGATGGCGATGAAGTTTTTGTTGCACCATTCTTTGCTTAATCGCTGTACTCCGCCGTAAACATTTTTAAATTTCGCGGACAGTTTATATTGGTATTTCCGACAATAGTGAACATACTCGCCAAATTCTAAGCACAATGTATGCGAAATGTTCATTATTGCCGGAAATGCCAACTTAAACTACCCGCGAAATTTAAAAAATGTTTACTGGGCGCCTCTTTATGCCAGAATCTAATTTTCCTCTATTAGTTATAGTCGATCGCCGCAAAGACCACAAGGCCGACACCGGCCTCTTCGAGTTAATTTATAAACAGAACTTGCCGCGGGCCCCCGCCTATCTCGGAATGAGCCTTTCGGTGCGAGGACGTCGCGTCTTCAAAAATCGTTCGAAACGCATCAAAGGCTCCGGCAAAGAGAACGAAGGTCGTCCGGATAAGAAGGAGACTTCGAACTTGAAGGCCCCCACGCCGATAATCCAACCGTGTTACACTCCGAAAGAGATCTCGGCGAACATGTACGACGGACCGATCATCGGCGATCTGATGGAAGAGATTCAGAATTCCTATCTGACCTATTGCGAGAACGGCATCGATTTCGTGCCGACGAGTCCGCAGCACGTCAAGCTGAAAAAGAAAATGACGCCGAATGGGAAAACGGATCGGGTATCAAAGAGCGAGTGCAGAGCGTCCGGTCGTAAAATTTCTAACAAAAAACGTTCTTATGTCGGCAGAAAGTCAAAAGGAAGCGAAAAAGTTAAAAAGAACCATCGCCTAACGCCCGACGCCCACTTGTCTTTGTCGTCTTCGTCGTCGTCGTCAAAAGTCGACATTAAGGGCGATCATGCGACGACGACGACGACGATGGTCGTCCGCAACAACAATAAATTTTACTGCGACCTGGACGTACGGAAGTTTGACAGCATCGTCTGGGAGCGCGACACCGCCAGTATACTGAAGGGTAAAAATATCTTGTTAAAATTGAGCCCGTCGATCAATAAAAATTGTCTCAAAAGCGACGACCGTTGTTTGGGATCCGATTACTTGCAAGGGAACGCCTTGAAAGTATTTGCCATGCAAGACAGGAAAAATTACTAAGAAATTTCTCCGACTTTTGCTTCTTTTATTTTTCAATCTCTTCTTCCTCTTCTTCGTCTTCTTCTTTCTTCCGTTCGTACACGTCTTTTGTCACAAGTTTACCTTTCCAACGATACGTTTCAGGCTTTGGACATTTTTCTTTTCTCAATGTAAACACGAACACGATTCTCTGCTTCAAACCTGCCAAATAGTCAAAATAAATTTGTTTAGTGACACCAAAATTGATTTCAATCTAAATTGGGTTCCAAGCACCGCCAGCTGTAGTGTAGTAGGATTTTGACTTAAGTGGAGGGGGCGGGATGAATTTGGGCTTTTGCATTGACAGGTGAAGTAGAAAGAATAAACTTGTTTTTGGGGGAGGAATTTGTTTTTTTTTTATTTTTAATCTAACATGGAGAAGGCAAGGTAATCGAATTTTTGATATTTATGATACGTGTAGTTTGAACCTTAAATAAGAATATTTTGTTTATTTACGAGTAGTTCGACGCAACGTTCATACATTACCGAGATAATCCATGTTGAAGTTTCACCCACCATTTAAATCCACTAGATATAATACGATTGTCAATCGGAGTCGTGGCCTTGTCGATACCGTTTTGGTGCGATACTCACGAGATCGCTGGTTCGGGTCTCGTCACGGCACATTTCTTTTTCTTCCATTCAAAACGCACCATATGTTTTTTTCATTCTTCTTCTCATATCAGAAATTATGAACAAACGAAATATATTAACTATATGCAGGAACATTCTTCAAGTACATCATTAAAATGCACAATCGGTTGATCTCGTGACTATCGCACCAAAACGCTATCGACCAGGCCACGACTCCGATTGACAATCGTATTATATCTAGTGGATTTAAACGGTGGGTGAAACTTCAACATCGATTATATCGGTAATTTATGAACGTTGCGTCGAACTACTCCAAAATATTCTTATTTAAGGTCCAAACTACACGTACCATAAATATCAAAAATTACAAAAATTCGATTACCTTGCCTTCTCCTTGTTAGACAATTGAGGTGAACTTAATATTTTTGATTAGAACAATTGTTCCTCGATACTTGGTGACGTATACCGATGAAAGATCGTTTCTGGTATCCCATTGTGTATCCGGTCGGCAGTTTTTTCAAATTGTTTGTAACTACAGGCCCTGGTCCAGGATTAAAACAAAAAGGAGAAACAAATCGACATTTTAAACTATAAAACAAACGAAAATCAGCATTTTAATCTGAAAACAAAAGAATATCGATTTATTTATTATTATCCTTATTTGCCTCCCGACTTCTTAATATATACTCCAACTTCAATAAAGATTTGTAGCTTTGTCGCGGCACATTTCGTCTAAAGCCATTATCTTGTAACATTTTAATTTACAATTTTCAGAATGGTAATAAATCCATTTAACTTATTGTTAATTGTAACGCCTATATACTAACCCAGTAAACATTTTCTAAATTTCGCGGACAGTTTAAGTTGGTAATTCCGGTAATAGTGGACTTACTCGCCAATTTCTAAGCACAATGCATGCGAAATGTTCACTATTGCCGGAAATACCAACTTAAACTATCCGCGAAATTTAAAAAATGTTTACTGGGAATAACTTGGAAAATCGTATTGTAGATAACTTTTAATTTTAACTAAGTATTCTAACCTCTAAATCGCCCATGGTTCGGCGATTGTTTCCACCAGCTGTGTTCTTATAGATGTTTTAGTGATTTCTTTTATTGTTTGTATTGTATGTGATTCGACGTGATTATAATAAAAAATTAAGTCAGTTCTTATTGCGTCTTATTCATTCTCGATGTCCTTTCGAAAAGAAAAACGGTTATTACGTTTGATAAAAGAGTGGATAACGTGTTATCATTAAGTAGTGTAAACCGGGCATTTTCTCCACATACAGCTTTGGCAATATAAGTTGGCGATGGGTGGGAGTGAGTTCGCGCAGATAGAGAAGGGATAGATTGCCTATCATTCGTCCCGCAACGTAATGGTAATTCCTATGCACTATCTGAATCAGACAGGTGGGAGGTACATGTCCTAAATACGTTTACGGCGCATCCGCACCGCTGGCCAACTTATATTGCGAGAGCTGTACGTGCACGACGCGACATTAAAATTCGGAGAAGTATGTACGTCAGTCCGCTTTATACTATTAGTTAATGATAACACGTCATTTATTCTTTTGTCAGATCTTAGTTATCACGAAACCAATCGCTAGGTTTCCTTCAATGAAGTGAACTAAATTGTCTTGTTGTTTTGTTCAGGGCATATGATTCGGTAGAAATGGGTGTGAAGAAGGCCAATATTCTTAACAATTTTCTATGTTTATGGTTCTATGATAAAACTTACTGGCTTGCCATCTATTTAAATATTGACTCTATGATCAAAATCTTCTTTGTAGCCAATAGATGGCACCATAATCGAAAATCGGTAGTAATTTGTAAGATACAACGTTCAAAATACCGAATTGTTTTCGATAAAATCATTAACATTGACAACGACAACTGTTACTTTAAAAGAACGGTTTTTCCCATCACTACAATTCATGCGAATATATTCACTATTGCCGGAATTACCAACTTGAGCTATCCGCGAAATTTAAAAAATGATTGGCAATATCTTCTAAATAGGCGATGTTTGTAATGTGTTTTCTCAAAACGTACGTCCTATTTTAAGTTGAAAATATAGCGAAGTCATAGTTTGTGCCTATCAGTTTCGCAATGTTAATGTTTTTATTGAAAAAAATATTTGTTATTTTAAATTTGCATTCTACAAATTATTAGTATTGTTTTTCGATTGTGGTGCTATCTATTAAGTCTTAATTCGTAGTTCGCTGGGCCTAATAGTAAAATTGTTCGCCTTTTATTTTTAAAACTAACTCGGTTGTGTTGGGAATTAAATAAAATTTTAAAAACACTCCACTTGTAGTAACCGTTGATAAGGTAGGTAGTGATAGTTGTCCTATTTTTAACAATATTTATTTTTTTAACGTGTTATTGATAGACCGATCCTTAACAATGGTTATGTATGTAGTACGGGTGGTCTGGGGCCTCATTCACGACATTTATTAATAAAACTAACTTCAACGAAAATTTTCCTCTTTACATTACGATCACATTATTGTCTCAACCACAGTCTCAACCACATTATTCATCTAATTCTACTTCATGGCATTGTGTTACCAACTTAAGAACTAATAGCACTAATAGTAAGCAATGCCAATTTAAGATTATACCTTACATGTCGGACCCATAGTAGAAATACAATAGGTGTGTTATTGCGCATCTTCTGATAAGGCGCATTGAATATTTAAGTCGGACCATGAATAACAGTCTCTCGCTTTATATCGGCCAGCGGGTCAAGTATTTCTCTGGTTCGGAGCAAACACAATACACCGTCCTAACATTGTCCTAACCCCCAACAGTATGATGACATGAATGGATAATATGCGCATGCCGAACGTATTTTCGAATCTTTAATAGCATACCTAGTGTATTTCTACCATGGTTTGACCTTCATTTCAGAATAATATGACTAAAGTTTATCCCATTATTAGATCTTCATAACTCTATGATAAGCTTGACTCCCCTTACTCTGACTTGACTTTCTTCTCAAATATTATTCCACCTTTTATATACGATCTTTCTTCTGGCTAATTTTGAAATTGGAGACTTCAGAAAATTTAATCGTTTTGATTCTAACTCGATTGTTATTTAGTGGTGTGCATTTCATCGAAAGTATGCTCAAAACTTTAATCCTTTCGTCGTTATAATTCTATGGCGCTATTGGCTTGGCGCTATTGATCGTTGTGTATTCTATGATCAACAGATCGCATCTGTCAAAAGAAGAAATTACAATTTTTTTTTGGAAGTATATTTACACTCGAAGAAAATGTGAATTCCGTGGATCCTTCAGTTGAAAATAGCACTAAAAATGCGTATTTTTCCTGTATTTACTAATTATTTCAATTCGAAAAGCTCCGAAGATATATTCACCTTGAAAAAAGTGCCAAGAAAACTTCTCTTTTAACCCCAAAGAACCCGAGCAAAAACGATCAAAATTTCCTTTAAAGCGAGATTTGTACAATGCTAAAGGGCAAATCAAATCATTACGACCACCACCACTTCTAATCGATCAGTAAGTACACAGCTTTCCGAAGAACCACAATGTTATCCGCATATTTATACGAGAAAAGACCGTTGAAAAAGCCACGTATCGGGCCCCCGATGTCTACCCGCAAGATCCCAAACAGAAAGAGGACGAACTAAACATCACCAACGTAAAACATGGCTTCCCGCAATCGACCCACTTAAACGATGAATTCGGTAGCGCACGGGAGAAGAGTCACAACATCACGGCGACCCGAGTCGGCGCCTATTTCAACGGGATAATCGCCACGAAGGAAAAATTGAATACGTTGCTGGATTCGGGACGGAAAAAGCAACAGATCAATCCGAAAGACAATTTTTGGCGGCCACTCAACGAACCAAAGATACCATCAAGGCCTGGTTTAAAGATCTGGCCGGGACGAAACCGTTGGTGATTTTATCGAAGAAGGCCCCCAATTTTAATAAGAAGGAGGATATATTTACGACGCTCTGCGAATACCAGGTGCCTATGATGAGGGCAGCTTGGTTTATAAAGTTGAGCTCGGCGTACACTGTGGCCGTCACCGAAGCGAAAATGAAGAAGAGGCAGTTACCGGATCCAACAACAGGTTAGTTCTTAAGCTAGACTTTTGGCTTACGGAAATGTGGGGCAGTTTTCATCTGCAATGAATTTCTTTGTAATTGGCTTAATTATATTGAATCGGCAGTATCGATTCCAAAACTATTATAGATGGATTCGACTGTAGATAATTGCAAGTGAGTCACTTGATGTTCACTTATTAGGTTAATCTATTTTATATACAGGTGGATCGGTCCCTATTGAATTGTATAAATGTCTGTGTCCTTGCATTGAATTATCTCTTCCAGAGTGGAGCAGCACTTTACTCAAATTTCTCAAAGATCAAGTTCCAAGACTGCAAGAATATTACTGTCAAGTCGAAAAACCCCAAAACACTCCAGCATCTAATCAATCGAATGATGCTGATCAGAAATTGGCATTAAAATATTGGCAGTATTGCACGCAATTGTTGAAGTACATGTACGACGAAGGTAAATTCAGTTTATATAGAGAGAATACAAGTATTTTCAATGCACGTTTTAGGTTTGTTGGAGAGACAAGACGTCCTTAATTTTATTCTGGAACTGTTAGAAAAATTAAGGTTTCAATTATGCGACGATGGGATCCTGAAGCTATTCTTACCGATCACCCAGCAATATTTGGAAGAGTTCGTCCAATCGGAATTATTATCGAGGAGACTGGCGCATTATTGTTGTAAAAAACTGAGCTTCATGTTGAATAACGTCGCCGACACGAACGTCTTGACGTCACCTCAAGGCGACGCCAATCGGAATGAGCTGAAGGATGTTGACAAGGAGAAAAAGGAAGTGAATCCGTTTCAGAACACTTTGATGGAATATCAGAACTGTCACCACCATCGAGATATCAGTAAGTCATAATTAATACGCTCTTTAGTGATAATTAGAATAACCAGTGCGCGGTTGCTTTATGGGATGATGAACACCTAACTGCGCTGTGCAGAGATGAATTCAGCTACGGACCCTCCCTAAGGTATATTACACTGTACATTCAACTGGTCAAGTATTGATTATATTTACTCCCCAAGTAATAATCATTTGACACGTTTTGAAAGAATCCAAATACGCATTTCGACGCCCAAGATTCTCATTTTCAGTGGTAGGATCGGAAACGTTCTTAACGTATTTTCCCTTCAGTTTTGCAGATAAGTTGCGTAATTCAGTGCATCACTTTGGAATGCCCGACCGCTCTTGTATGGTGCGGTACAGGATCGGGCACTTTATGGCACGGTTCTCCTTTGGATCTGTTGCAAGTGCCGCCGTCTACATTACCGATGGCGACTAGATCCGATACCAACTTGTACAAGAAGCAATTGTTGCAAATGGAGCATAGTATAAGGGAGAGGAGTAAAAAGGCGGAGGGAAGGTGGTGTACGGATAAATGGCAAGCGTCATCGGCAGGTAATTTAATATTTTGAAATGATTACATCTCCATCTATCGCCGTTTACTTTCGTCAATCGAAAAGGGCGCGCGCTATCATCTTTTATTAAATATAATAATAACTTCCAAACTTTTCCCGATATCGCGCCAGTTAAATACAGAATTTCCTTATTTCTCCGGAAATTACGTTTCAGGCACAGTCATAAATAGGGTTCTTGCCGCCCTGGACGCATTGGACAGGCATCGTTTCGATCGAATGGACGCCACCAACTCGCTCGATACTCTGTATAGCAAGGTGTTTGTCAGCGGCAACGATCAAGAAAGCGCCGTGATTAAGCTGCTGTGCGAATGGGCGGTCTCGCCCGAACGGACGGGGGAACATCGAGCCTTGGCCGTGGCCGCCCTTCTCGATCGGAGACAGAACGACAGCTCCGCTGCCCCCGATCAGGACGCGAGCGCGTCGGACGATAAGGATTCGAACAGTAGCGTCCCGGGAGGTCCGCCGATGTTCCAATCGCTGCTGATGAATTTCTTGGATGTCGACGCTCCGGTTCCCTCGCCCGATGATTGCTCGCAGGTTAGAAATACGAAACGTATCTCTCTTTCACGTTTTTGCAAAAATAAAATTTACAACATAATCCGCGTTATTCCTCTCTCTCTCCCTCTCTTTTTCTAGAAAAAATCGCCTTCACAAATCTGGTGCATCTTTTTCGCGGAATTGATACGACGCGACGTCTTCTCCCACGACGCCTACATGTGCACTTTGATCTCCCGCGGCGATCTTCTAGGACACGAGGAACCGTCCGATCTGGCGCAGCCCAAAATCGAAGTATGAACGCCCCTCCCCCAACCCTTTTCGCTCTCTTCATCCTCCCATTTTTTTAATCACGTCACTTTAGATGCATTCTCACCAGATGGACTACGACGATTCGAAAATCGACGACGACCTCGACAAGATCCTTCAAAATATCAAAGAGGATCAGCAAAATTCGATGGACATTCCCGACAGTCCGAAGGACCACGACCACACTCATCATTCGCACGTTTCGTCGACGATGGGTCACGTCGCTATGGAAACGGATCAGAACGATCATAAAGTGAAACCGTCCCGTCATCTCTTGTACACCACCCACTTTCCGCTCTGTCAGGACGATCCGTTCGCCCAACACGATTGCAATCAACGTCACATCCTTCTTTACGGTGTCGGTAAGGTTCGCGACGAAGCCAGGCATACCGTCAAGAAGATGTCGAAGGAGATTTCGAAATTGTTTTCGAAAAATTTAGCATCGACGTGGCGGAAGGAGGGAAAGTGAAGAAGCATTCCAGGAACGAGTTTAATTTCGAAGCGACCACGCAGAAATGCCAGAGCTTGAGCTATTTCGATCAGCACGTCGTGACGTGGCAGTGTAGCGTGACCGTTATCGAAATGTTGAATTCCTTCGCCACCGGAAACTCGAATTATTTACCGGTACAAGAGCACGTCGCTTTCTTGTTCGATTTGATGGAGCTGGCTTTGAATATTTACGGCCTGATCGACGTTTGTATACAGATTTTGAAGGAATTACCGGAAGTGGAAGCCCAATTGATAGCCAAGAATTCGGTTTTGATGAGGAATTATACCACTTCGTTAAGTCTATACATTGTCGGCGTGCTGAGGCGGTATCATTGTTGTTTATTGCGTAAGTATTTCGTTAATCGGTGTAATCCTAGGATTCTTCCTTATCTTTCGTCCTTTTAATTAAACCATTAGCTCTCCTCTCGGCGTTACCGTCGTTGAGATTATTGCTATCCATGTTGTTTCTACAGACTTATCGAGAATGATTGTCCACCACGTGACCAGCAATTTTTTTTCAATCTGGGAAGTTTTGTGTTCATAGGTTTGTGGTATTTGCATATCACTAGGATCAATCATACTAGCATTTGACATAGGCGTACAATCGTTATTCAATATTTTACATAAAGCAATAATAGTGTACTACCAACCTAATTTGGTGGTAGTCACGTGGTGGACGGGAATTGTTGATATCTCTGTACTTCTCTTATCTCGACTATGCATCTTCTCCAATCCTGTCTTGTTCCGGTCCATTTTTGTTCCGATTACAATTTCCCCCTATTTTTCGTTCCTCCTTCTTTTCTCGGTGTTACAATCTTCCACGCTCTCCTTGTTAACCTTCCTGGGTTTCGTGCTCCTAATACCACCTAATATCGAGAAGGAAGCGCACTAAACCGTACTAATTCGTTGCGTAATGTAGTTATTACTAGCGAGCGGGCCGTTTATGGGATGGAGCAAACCGACACTGCCACCTATACTCTGTTTATTCAACAGAAATAGTTAAGCCACTCTCCATAAATGGGCGCAACAACAGACAGTTTAACATGCTACAATTTAGTAAAAGCGCGGCAAATTTGAAATGAGGATATGAAATTTGAAATTCTGCCTTATTTATTAACTAGGCGTTGCCATAATTCCAATAAGCATAAGAAATATAAAAATAGTACTTATTTATAACAACCGAAATTACTATAAAGAATATAGAAATTGTCACAGTAAAAATTATTGCGCAAACAATCGGACGCTTTGGGCGATAGTACAAGTTTGCGTCATCCCTCTTACTCGCTGGACCAGCTTCGGTGCGTTCGGGACTCGACTAGAATGGCTTGCGATGATCCGAATACCTTCAAAGCGGCATCTAAGTCGTTGATAACCGAACTTATTCGAGACCTGCTTTCCGGCGGGGCGATCAAAATGGTTGAAATTTAAACGAACATTCATTCCTCAGTATCTCCCGAGCAAACCTCCGCCGTATTCGAGGGTCTCTGTCGTGTCGTTAAGCACGTGACTAATCCGGGAGATTGTAGCTCGGCCGAACGTTGCATACTGGCGCACCTCTACGACCTCTATTCGTCCTGCAGCCTATTGAAAGGGAAACCCCACGCCGTCGAGCCTTTCGGCAACGCCTACCCGAAGATCCGACAGGCCCTGTACACGGCCCTAGAGCCGACGCCCAGCAGCAATTACGTTTACAACGCCCAGTATATGCAGGACGTTTTCGCCAATCCGAAGCGCGGCGGTAAGATCGAGAGCGTCTGGGCGCGCCAGCTGAGCGAGAACGTCAATAATAGGTATTCGAGTGGGAGGGCGTCCGCCCTGCGAACTCAGCCTCAAAGTGGGCGTTTTTTTGCTTCAGGTATTCCTTCGTGAGCAACGCCCTTATCTACGCATGCAGGGAGAACGACAACGAACGCCTCAACGATTTGGCCATCATGTGCGCCGAAATGACCGCTTGCTGTAATAGTTTAGCGTCGGAATGGTTGGGGGCGCTGCTGGCGCTCTGCTGTCCAATGTATCATCCCGGCTACTACACCGATATCTTGGGAATGTTGGATATTCAAGTAAGTCGCTTTAACATTCTATACCGAGTTCACGTTAGGAATGCGATAGATGGCGCTCCGCACCGAGGCACGATCAAGATAGAACGAACCCCTCGGGAGAACTATGCGCGCCCTATCTATCTCTACACTGCATTTTTAACGTAAGCGTAGTATAACTCGCTCTATTACTATTAGTGATAGCGGGCGGTTTATGGGATGAAGCAAGCCTGCGCCTGATGGTTTACGCCACGTTTACTCGTTTAGTGAACAACTGGTTATACCATAAACCATCCGCTCTCTAGTAATTAGTAGTAAGCGCAATGTTTATGGGATGACGCACGGCTGCACTGTCATAATGAATATCCGATCGGTTCATTGGACCACGCGCTTTGTTCGGGAATTACAAGTTTGCGTGATCCCATAAATCATCCACTTTCTCGCAATTAGTACCCTTTTATATTTAAAAAGAAAAAAAGCTGTCGATTTCTAATTTATTGTTTGATTGTTGTCTGAAAGTGGTAGAGGATTTTTAAAAGAGTGCAAATTACGACGGAGTTGACGGTTTATGGGATGATGCAAGTTTGTAAGCACTTCAAATCTCAGAATTAGGAAATGTAGTTTAAATATCCCGCGCGCAAAGCTCGTTCGTTGATTGGCCGTTTTAAACTACTGAGGTCTAAGCAATTTATAGCTGCAATCTGTCAGTTTGACATGATCATGAGTCACGACCTCAAAATTATTTTCATAGATTATTTTAAATCGCGATAAAACGACGTTTTATTAAATTTGTTATGAAATAGAAAATGGAATTAGTCGTCCTAATTTTGAAACTAAGTATAGAGTTCAAAAAACAATCTATAATAAACGTGATGCGATAGCACTGCCATCTACTAGACTGTAAAATAAATAAATTCTCGTTTCGTACTCACCTCGAGAGATGTCACTCGTGCTATCGACGTCGAGACGGCGTTCTCGCGCGTTGATTTAAAAGCGATTTGTTTTTCATATTCCGTTAATTATTTTTGAGCTTATCATTGATTTTTTTCATAATTCTAAAATTGGGATATGAACCCTTGGATGTTCAGGTACTACGAATCGGGAAATCCCGGATTAGACGATTTGATCGGGGCGGCAGTGTAGGCTTATATCATCCCATAAAGCTTCGGATATGATGTTGGTTGGATTTATTACCAGAGAAGCACGTGTCCCGACCTCTTACATTAAATCGTTGACTTTCGGCTGATTTCAGGACGTAACCATTCACAACGCCCTAGCGGTTTTCACTAGCATCTTGATCGCGAGGCACTGTTTTTCGTTGGAAGATTTCGTCGGGTTGGTAGCACTGCCGAGTTTAGTTAAGGTACGTACCACAATCACAACGACCGCATTCGCCAGACTCATGCGTCGATCAACGGCCGGCAGCATTTCCGTACGTGTTGAGAATAACGGTCATCGTTTTAATAAAGGAAAGGATTTTTATGTTGGCAGCACTGTTACAGACATGTAACACGAACAGGTTTGGCGAACGTGGCCTTATTCCGAGTGGGTGGAAATAAATAAAAAGTGCTTCTGAAACTTGGAAAAAGTCGGGTTTGGATGAAATCGAAAAGTTAACTTTAACCTACACTCGGTATTCGCCGACCATTGCTTTAGAATGCATTTCTGACGATAATAAATAAAAAATAAATAAAACAATAAAATTCGGCGGAGTGACAGCGTCAATCCGATTTACACCACTTAGTGATAACACGTCATCCACCCTTTTAACAAACTCTAATGATTAGTAGAGTTTGTTAAAAAGGTGGATGACGTGTTAACTGACGCTGTCACTTCTACGAATTTTATTATTTAATATTCAATGATAATTATCATTGAATAATCAAATAAGTTATCGATATTATCATCGAGGTTTGCAGCCTAACGTTGCTGCTATACGGGGATTGCTCGAAAAGTTTTAAGTAAGAAAAAGTCGTCTACGGGTACTGCTTATGAAGTAAAAATGATATACCGGGACAACGGGGAGGGGGGTACCGTTATATTTGTGACAGGAGGCCGATTACCTTATATATAATTGATTGTTATTATGACATGAAGATAGAATTCAAGAATTTTATGATAAACTCAATGCAAGTAAACGTAAACATAAAGGAAGTGATAAAGATGGGAGAGGCAGTGTGCAAGATGGAGATGGAAAGTGCTAGGTATAAAGACGCAGTGATGAAAAATACGAGTAAAGTTAGACAGATAAAGGAGAGAATATTTATAGATAAAGTAGAGGAGAAACAGAAGCCTGAAGAGATACTTTAGGGTAGAAGAGGAAACCGATTATATATCTATACCTTAGAGGTAAAGGATCGTAACTCCAGTTTTAGTCAATATCGAGGTAATACTTTTTACAACGTATCAGAAGCGTAATAAAATAGTTGAATTAATTACTTAATTAAATGTTCAAAAAACCAAATGAGAGGTTTATTCTATTTCTACTAAAAATATTCCTCTTTCTATATTATAAAGTTTTAAACCTTGTTTTCTCTAAATATACAGTAAAGGCCCCAGCGGACTTAGCGGCAACGGACGACTACGGGTCACTACACTACGGACGGCAATTTATTCTTTGCATGTATATTAATGGAGCTGAGCTCATTTATCGGAAACGGCCCTACCGACGACTCTCCATTAGTACGCATACAAAGAATAAATTGCCGTCCGTAGTGTAGTGGGCCGTAGTCGGTAAGTGCGCGCGAGCCTTAATGGAGATACAATCCTTTACCTCTAAGGTACAGATATACATAATTATAATATTCGTAATTCGGCTGATTCACAGGTAAAGTCGTTGGATAGTGGGAGCGGTGCCGCCGAAGGCGGCATGCGCCTAACCTGTCACCTCCTCCTACGATTATTTCGCACAACCGAAGGACCTCAACCTGGTTTATATTCCGTCGGATCGCCACCATTAACGGCGCCACGCCCACCTCTAGGGGTACGATACAGTTGCGACCGTCACTTGTTGGCGGCCGCCCACCGCAACATCCAAGTCGGGCCGGTATTGGCCGTCCTGAAGGCGGTCCTGATAGTTGGCGACGCGACGGCCAGGGAGGGCGCCGAATTGAGTATTTCGCACATTTTGGGTACCAGCGACTTGGTGAGCGGGGAGGACGGACCATCGTTGAATCTGACGTAAGTCGGGCGAAAATCGAGTTTCGCCTCATCCGCTCGTTTATTCGTTTTCTAATTTCCAGGAGACAATCGACCGTCGTCAACGTGGAGAGCACGGCTTCGTTATCGGCGTTCGCTTGTCACGTATTACGCGAGATATGCTCGCAGCAATGGGTGCTGGAAAGATGTTTATGTCATCCGGAGGAGTTGTGCCATAACGATAATTTGTTAGATCCGTTACTATCGCATTCTCAAGCGCAAAGGTTGCTGCATATGATTTGTTATCCCGATATCAGCGCCACCATCGACGAGTTGGATCAGAAAAGTATGATCGCGCGGATTTTAGAGGTAAAAGCCGAAATATGTTTCACGAGGAATCGTCAGTTCACTATATCCTTTTTTTTTTTTAGAACTTGGAACAGTGGACGTTGCGGATGTCGTGGTTGGATCTCCAGCTGATGTACAAGCAATTCGCCAATAATTCTTCGGAATCGAACCAGTGGTTAGATACCGTTGCTAAGGCGGCCATCGACGTGTTTCAACTGTCTAATACCTCGGGCTCGGGGCATAACTCCGATGAAAAGAAGTAAAGCGTCTTCTTCTTTTTTCTTATAATTCTAACTTTATCCAGAAGTTTCATTTATTCAAGGACCAAAGGGCGTGAGATGACGGGGAAGTGGCCGGGGTGTGTGTGTGTGTGTGTGTGTGGAAAGTATGAATATGTATACAGCGTACCCGGATTTCGTAGGGACTTCTTCTGCATTTGGAGAAATAGGCCAGATGGCAAAATTCCCACTTGTTCAAAATTTAAAGAAAAATCTCCCAATTTCTTTCATTTGCCGCAACTTCCCTGCTACCCAAGACGACACCAGATGCGGCTTCAACCAATTTGCATGACAATTTAAACACTTTCAAATTTATTATTATTTATAACTAGATGACCCGGTGAACTTCGTATCACCTACAAAAAATTTCTGAACGCACCTAAAAAAGAAGACAAAAGATAAAAAAGAATAAAAGACAGAAGACATCAAATGTTTCACAGCTAGGAACATTTTCTCTTGGAAAATTAAATTGCCGCTTTTAGTATTTTCCGTTACTTATTATTTATGTTTCTCACCGTTTAAACCTTCCGTGAACTTCCACAAATATTTCAAGATCAAAATTAGCCAAATCGGTCCAGCCATTCTCAAGTTTTAGCGAGACAAACGAACAGCAATTGATTTATATATATATATAGATTTGAGGAAGGGGAGGGGGGGATCGAAGGAGGTTGTTGATTTTTCCTTTACATCAATTTCCTATTTACAGAGCGGAAACCAAAAGCAAAAAACAAGACTCCATCTGGTTGGTGGCGCCGTTAGTGTCGAAACTCCCGAGCGCCGTGCAAAGTCGTATCTTGAAAGTTGCCGGTCAGGTGTTGGAAAACGGAGGTTGGTGTAAAGAGCATAAGAACAGTCGACGATCGAGCAGCGAGCCTCACAGCCTGTTGAGCCATCAACCGTTTTTGAGCTTAGTTTTGACGTGCCTAAAGGGACAGGAGGAAGGACAACGGGAAGGTTTACTGTCCTCTTTGTACCAACAACTATCTCAAGTAAGTTCTCCGTTTTTGATTGTTTTTCTTTTTTGAATTCTCGTCATACAGTAGATGGCCGTTGAATTATGAACTTCTTTTAAGAAGCCGTCCATTTCACCTTGAATAGATACCGTACTTATATTTCATGATGTGACAGACACTTATCTTTTGAATTAGGAAGTCAATGGTACTCGTACACGTGATCTGGGCCCATAACCTGTTATAACATCAAACGTACCCAATGAGTTTTCAGTACAGATTAGTTATTTATTTGTTTGTTGTTACATTTTGTATGGAGACTTAGACTTAACGAGTATATTCATAGATGGCGCTACAAGTATCATACGGTGACAGTTTGATAGACATCCAACACCCACACTATATCAAAAAAGCTTATAAACGAACTAAGCCTAAACACTTAACAAATTGGCAATGTTTAAGTCCTGACAAACCTTTTGTTAAAATATCAGCTGTCATTTCGGTTGTTGGTACATATTTTATATCTACAAATTTATTTGGAACGTCCTCTCTAACAAAATGATGCCTTATGTCTATGTGTTTTGATCGTTTATGGAAAATTGGATTTTCTGATAATTTTTGAGCACTTTGATTGTCATTATACAAGTTAATACAAACCAATTTTCCCGTCAACATCCCGTTAAACATCAGATTCCTGTACTCAGCCTCGGTACTAGATAGAGCAACGGCTTTTCGCTTACTACTTTCCCATGAAATGGCTAACCCCGAAAGCTTAAACACAAATCCTGTTTAGGATTTTCTATCCTTTACGTTTAAACCCCAATCAGCATCAACGTAACCCTCTAAGTTAAGATCGTCTTTCTCAAATTTTAACAACGAGTGTTTGTACCCTGCAAATATCTCAATATTCGCTTTGCACACATCCAATGATAGCTGGTATAACAGTTGTTAAATCGACTCAAGAAACTAACGCTAAAAGCTATGTCTGGACGTGTTAGAACTGCTAAGGACATTAGGCTACCTATTAACTTCTGGTACGGTAAATTTTTGCCGCAAACACTTGTGTCGTTATCAAAACAAAAAATATCGATAGCGGCATTGACACTTTTACAATCAACCATATTGAACCTATCCTAAAATCGCACTGACGAGCGGTATTTACCGCGAAACCCGTCTGGGAATGGTAAAAGTAGTTTTCTAATTACACATTTTCCCACCTGGTTGCAGCTACTTAGTTGTTAACTCCTATACAAGTAAATAGCTGCAGAAATGCGCATTTAATGGCATTATTGGGGAAATTTCTTAATCGAATTCTCATAAGTACAAAACAGCTTCTGACTGTACATAATAAAACGACTGCTGCGTTCGACCTGCCATATCAACTTAGTTTTACTACAATTAAGCTGGGTAAATATGCGGTATGATGTAATATAAATTATTACATTGTGAAAAGGACTCATCATACCGCATATTCGTCCATTGTAACTATAACCATACGATTCTTTTCTAGCTCGTGTCTCTGGCACGCGAAGGCAATCTCTCGGATATCATCAACAACGAACGGACCTTCGACGGTTTGCAACTTCGATTTTCTTTGGTAGGCGGGGTCTTCGAAGTGTTTCAACGTAACATGATCGCGACCATCGATTGGGCGCTTCTATTGGTGCAGCTCGTCACACACGGACTTATCAACTTGCATACGCACAGCGACCTCTTCACGACGGTTATCGATATGCTAACGACCTTGGTGCATTCCGCTTTAGCCGCCGACAGTCAGGTATCGTACATTCTTAAATGAACACAAATTACGTGCGTTGAAACGGGGTTAAATTTAATCCTTAGACCATATAGTACATGAACTGCCCATAAGCATGGGGAACCATCGCAACGAAGGCGGTCACAGATGGTGCGATCGGGAAACGTCGATTTTTTCCGATATTCACCGATGTTTCCCGATCGCATGTGCACGTGCGTTGACAGCAACATATCATATAAGTACGTGCATAATTTCTAACCTCATTATTCAGTCGGTCAGCTGCACCCCCGTTGCGTGCGATCGGAAAACATCGGGTTTCGTCGTCACCATATTACGTCACGATCACTGCTCCTGTGTGACCGGCAAATGGCGGCCTATGAGCAGTCCATGTACTATATGGTCTAAGATTTAATCCCATTACTGACAGCGAAAGTATCTCCAGCGCGGAAATGACGTAATCGGCTCGGTCATGTAGTTCGATAGACTACAAAACCGGATATGGCGTTAGTTGGAGGTCTATATTGAGTTCACACTAAGAATGCACTAGATGGCGCTTTGAATAGAGGCACGATCAAAATAGAACACTGTAGGGCGGTGGTCGGGGGTCTCGTCCACGATGCTTTTAATAAAACTGACTTCGACGAGAATAAATATACAGGCTGGCGCACGACTAGCGCGTCGGACTGTAACTCCCAAAATAATATATACATATATATATATATATATATATATATATATATATATATATATATATTAATTCCTTTTGACAAGGCCATAATTAGAAAATATAATTTTTTTAATGGAGCACACTGTATATATATATTTTTTTAATTGTATACAAAGCATAAAACCTATCGTTTACCGTTTCCGAAGTATTTCAGGATTTTCGAAAAAGTAAGATGTTTTGAAAACGGACATACCCGACAAACCAACTGAAATTTTCTAAATTGTGTTTTTAGCCTTGATTTGGTATATCTTGAGCTACTGATTTTCAATTATGTAATTTTACAATAATGTACGGGATGATTCCATAGATCGGCTTTATTTGTCTCAACTTCAATAGTGTATAACTTTATTTCAAATGGAACAGCCTGTATATTTTTAGACCCCTGCCCAAACTGCAGGAACAAAAACAAGGCTAAAAACATAATTTGAAAATTTCAATTAGCTTGTCTCTTATGTCCATTTTCAAAATATCTTATTTTATCAAAAATCCTCGAATACTTAGAAAACGGTAAACGATAGGTATAGGGAACATTGAAGTAACTCACTTTTATTCGTTCTATACAATTCGGAAAGAAGCAAAAAGTACATAAAGTTCCATTACAAAAACATAACTTTGGTACTTAGCGCTTTGGGCGGGGGGAGGGGAGGGGGTCCGTATAAATGACAATATTCTCTAATTATGGCCTTTATAAACATACACCATCCTGTCAAAAGAAATTAAAAAGAATTATTAATTTGAGATTACAGTCCGACGCGCTAGTCGTGAGCCATCCTGTATATTCTTCGTCTTTATATTACGGTTTTCGTCGATATTATTACTATTCTACTTCGTGGAATTGTGTTACCAACTTAAGAACTAATCAGTGTTCATAGCAAGTAATGCCAACTTAAGGTTATACGTTACGACACACATCTCGGATAAGTAAGGTTATGTCAAAGTGACAATCGTCAAGTGGCATTAAATCGGATACGCAATGCGCTTAGTTTAATTTGAGCGTGTCGTCATTAGCCAATCCGATCGGAGGATTTTTGTAGCCCTATCTATCCACACACTACATTCTTAATACGTTGAGTGCGATTTGACGCGTTTACGCGTCATTATGTTACCATTTGCTGTTCCGATGGGTTTAGTTAACACTGAACGTGTTAACATAAAAGATGTATAGTTCGATAGGTATTCGATCATTATCGATGAAATAGTGTACACGGTATGACTTCAACGTCAATTACTTTTGTAGTCGGATAGATGGCGATGAAAGTTGTGGGAAGCGTCAGCCATTTTCTCATATGGTACAAAATCAGCGCCAACTGGTCGATGAGGAATGAAAGACAAATGAAAATCGATCATGGCGTTGAGAAGCGAGACCTTGACCGTCGCCGTAGAAGTGTACACGTTGGTCGGATACGTGGTTGTAGACATACGACCAATAGAAATATTTTATTCAGATATTACGCGCTTTTGTGGGCGGGGGAAGGGAGTGGCTTAACTATTTCTGTTGAACGAACAGAGTATTAGGCCATACAATTCTTGAATCTGTTCGGCTAATGACGATGCCCAAATTACGGATGACTGATACGGTACTTGATACTTCTAATTTTTTTCCTAACATAACCTCACTTATCCGAGGAGTTTGTCCCATTTCGATTGTTCCTCCACCTTCCACATTTTTAGCCTGAACTCGGTATACTTTTTGTGACGATGTAAAAGCCGGCTTGTACTCTTTGTATTTTCATCCAGGAGGAAGGTAGGAAAATGTATCAGAATCTAACGAAGAAATTGAAAAAGGAACTGGGAGATCGACACACCCCCTCGTTCCTGCACGTTCGTCAGCTGTTACCGCTTCCTCGGATCGTTACGGAAGTGGTTACTGTCGATACCGGCTGTCTGACCGACAATAAAGGTAACAAGATCAGCTTCGACAGCGTCGACAAGAAACACGGCCTTTCCGTAAGTATCCGCTCGTTTGTTTTCCTTTTCGTATTTACTTACAGTCTGGAATACATACGTAACAGCTATTGCTTTTTTAAACCCTATCTTTAATGACGCTTCTTTCTTATTTGGAATAAGGTATAGTGAACATCGCATGGTGTAGCGCTGTAGCCGTTTGTTTACACTGATATATTTGTTTTTTGCGAACAAGGGGTGGTTGTTTAATATATGATACTCACCACATCACCACGTATCATCCCAGAAACGAATTGGTAAGGGAAGACCGGGTGCGATAATGAAGATACGAGATCCATCGCCGCCCCGCGTTGCAAATTATACTCTTTCATGACGCGCTGGT
This sequence comes from Chrysina gloriosa, assembly GCA_038088585.1. NCBI lineage: Eukaryota > Metazoa > Arthropoda > Insecta > Coleoptera > Scarabaeidae > Chrysina > Chrysina gloriosa. Next base: position 4,764 of record JAYRCI010000179.1, on the reverse strand, counting down.
GCCTCACCCATATTACTAACATTATTATTTTCATCTTTTAGGTGTCCGATAAGCAGAAGGTGAGCACCTGGGACCTCCTCGAAGGAATGAAGAATCCAGCTCCCCTATCCTGGACTTGGTTCGGTGCTGTCAAATTACAGCGAAAGCCATTGCCCTACGAAGAGACTCATCGTTTGCTAAAATATCACAAGCACCATTTGGCAAAACCGGCCAACTATTATCTAGAACCACCACCTTTGCCACCTGAAGATTTAGAACCAGTACCCGACAAATCAGTTAGTATATCTTTATGTTTCTTCGTTGTTCCCCTTCTCGTTTACATTTTCTTTCCTTCGGTGTCATTTCGCACCGTACGATTTGTTTTCTGTTTTTTTTTTGTTTTTTTGTTTGTTTTTTTTTGTTGTATACATACATATATGTTATGCGAAGGAGTCTGAACTAAAAGTTGATACACCATCCTCTGTGGACCAGAGCCCTCTCGGCACGCTCGGGAAGGGCCGCGGCAAAGGTCAGAGGAGGCAGCGGAAGTTGAAAGTACCGGCCGGTCAGATCCAAACGACCGCCTTGAACATCAGTCAAGCCCAGATGAACCAGACGCAACAAAGTATGGCCGGCATGCAAGGTATGCAAGGCGCTGCCTCGCAGATGGGTCACCTTTCGGGTTATCCTCAAAGCGGCGCCGGCATGCAGCAGCAGCAACAGCCGGGTCAGCAATTCGCCAGCAATCAGAACCAACAACAATGGTATAATCAGCAACAGCAAGGATTCTATCCGCAACAAATGAATAACGGTAAATACGATCGAGGTCGTTTCGTTTTCGGAAATGCGAATCCGCGATATGTAACTTTAATTCTAGTTAATCGATTGGAACGCCCCGCCCAATACAATCAATCGAAGCAAGCCTTATCGAACATGTTACGGCAAAGGCATCCCCTGAATCAGTTCATATCGCAAACGGCGACCGGTCCGGCCACGCAACCGGCCGGGTATCCCCGATGCAAAGGCACAGTTTTCCCAGACAGGCCATGCGACCGCAACATCCGGCGAATATACAAACCAATCAGGTATGAAAACTGCAAGAAAGCGAAGGTGAAATCGGAATCCCGGTTATAAGTATGGAGACGGCGATTTATCGTCGTTAATATTCATTTTAGAAAATTACGTTCAATAGAAAAGTTTTTTTAAAGAAATTTCCACCTACATTTTAGAATGCTTGAATTTTTTTAGAACGAAGCCCTTTTAGCGAAATTCTGCGGCTTTTTTAAGATTGAAATACTTGAAACGATGTTTTCTTGTAAAAATGTTGTCAAATAAATTAAAAAAGAAAAACGAAAGTAGTATTGTAAAGAGAAAAATTCTCTATCGAATGGTAGAGTAAAATTAACAAGTTCCAATTTAAAAAAAAATTACGCGGACAGGCGTACCTCGAAAATAATTGAAGGAAGATAGAAATTTCATAGAAAACTTTTGTATGGAACATAATTTCCTAAAATAAATAATAACGCCGTCTTCATACTTTTTACTAACCCTGTATATTTTGTCTTCTCCAGGCGATGTTTCCTCAAACGTACGGAAACATGCAAGCCGGCATCGGTAACCAATACAGCAATTACGGTAGTAACCCGAACAATCTGATGCAGAACAATATGCAAACTAACCAGCAGCAGATGTTGCAAAACACCCAATCCGGCATGTTCCAAGTTCAGCAGCAAAACTTCAACCAATCGAGGACGGCTCAAGCCGATTACAGGACAATCGCGCAGGCGAATCGCCCCAGTTACATGCAACAAGCGCCTAACGTCACGATGAACGCGATCGGTGCGATGAACCCCGCCCAAACCGGACCGGCCCCTCCCTATTCGCGAAGCGCACCGCAAGGGTTGCAGGCGAACATACAACAATCGAACCAATTCCAGCAGCAGCAGCAACAACAACAGCAGAGGATGCGACAGCAGATGTTGGCTATGCAACAGCAACAGGCCGGACCGCAGGGTCCTCAGCCGTCGGCCGCCTTGGTCGCTCATTTGAGACAAATGAATCCGAATCCGTATCCGCACCAACCTCCACCGTATAACATGGGTTGAACTGTGTAAATTCGATCAAGTCGTGAATGGAGGCCACGAGGAGAGAGGGATTTTCCGTTTCCTAGGTGATAAGTAGATCTACAAAAGTTTAGGGAGATTGATGGGAAAACCTTCGTTACCGCCAACGAATCGAGTCGACATTTCGTAAGCGCGTCAATGCCATCCGTCGAGCGTTTGCGACATACGTTGTTGACGTAATTGGTGGGGGTCAACCTCCTCGAACTTTCCGAGATTTAGTGATAAGTAAAATATCGAATTTACTTTTGCTATCTTTTTTATTTATCCTTAACTTTTCTGATAAAAGATTAGACATTAAAAAGTATGGAATTTGTAATTTTTCACTTCTTCTTTCCTTCTGTTAGAGTAAACGAATTGTTTATTGCCGGTTATGTTATTGTTGTTACAGCGCCATATATATCCGTATCATATTAATACTTACCAGCGTTATCACTAGAGTTTGTTAAAAAGGTGGATGACGTGTTATCATTAAGTGGCGTAAATCGGACCGACGCTGTCACTCCTCCGAATTTAATTATTCAATGATAAGTTATCATTGATCAATTACCAACAAAAATTTTCATATCTAGGGTCTTTAGTATTACCAACTTGAGACACTTGCGGTTGCTCACTCGGTGCAGTTCAAACTTAATCTTTCTAAAATCATTAAACCTAAATGCTTTATTTATGACGTAAAAACACAAACAATTACAAAATTGGAAGTAGAAATGGTTCAAGTATATGGCGTGCCGTCAGCTCGCTAGCGACTGAAAGCTTAGATAAACGCGATCCTCGTCCTAGTCTGGTTGATTTGCCACACGTTCAATGCTTCATAGTCTTCGATACATCCATCGACTTGATCCAGACTGTACCCTTTACTGCCACACTTTTCGATGGCGTCCGATACTTTTACAGTCTTGTTATCCCCTGCCAATCCGCGAATGATGGCGAATATTTTGTCGCTTACGTTCATCGGTCTGAAGAAGAAAATACAAAATGAGGAATTACTAAATGAAAAACCGAAATGATGGAAATTATGGAAACATTAGCAACGATCATAACGTTGGGAACAGACACGTTTATTGCTGCCGTTGGCGCGCCAGCGCGTTCGATCTGCAGTCCTGGCATGAACGCACTGGAAAGTCAGCGGAAGATGAGTGGGGGAAAAGTAGACGGGAACTAAGGGGAAAATGAGGAGAATGTGAAAAGGCGATAAGAAGATGAGAGTGAGAGGCACGGTAAGATCGGAGTAAGAGAGACACGATATAAGAAGCTAAGAATGAGACAGGATTAGAGTGAAAAAGAAAAATTCGATAATATGAGAGAGAGAACGTCAACGAAACAGAAACGAAACCTTTGTCTTTTAGTTTCGAACGTCTGATTCAAGGAATCCTTGCTCATCTCCATCAATCGGATGGCCTCCAAAACGTCGTCTTTCTCCACCGTATCAGCCAGTCTCAACCTTGCTAACGCTGTCGATAAACGCAGGATACCCAAGAGGTTCCTGGCCGATGTGAAGGTCATATCTCTCGAATTGCGGGCTTCTCTACGAAGTTCCACGTACGCAGCTATAATTCGGAAAAGACAGATTTAATCCATTACATTTTTTTTCGCCAAACCGCTTAGTGGGTAAGTGGTACAGTGAGTCTCGGTCGCGGTGTGTTAATTCTGTTATAACTGGAACTTAATTTGTTTGTATTTGCACATTTATTTGTTCATTGATTTTTCAAGTGTCTGCGAAATTTTGATTGTTTATTATATACAGTTTGTCCCAGGATTGATGTTACACGAGGTGGGATGGACTAAAAATTGTGAGATTAAGTTCTGCTTGGTGTGAATAGAATTTTAAGAATAATTTCAGTTTTTGAAAAACAAGTCGGTCTTAACGGTGAAGAGGAAACTATTCTCTTTTCAGGTAATGTACCCTTTTTCTTGATGTTACGTCAGAATGGTAGTAAGAAAAGTGGTTCAGAATGAGAAATTATGGTTCTATACAAAATTTCAGGAAGGTTTACCTACTTTGATTAAAACATCATTTTTTAGATTAAACAAAATAAATTGTTAACACACTATCACATCGGTAAACTCGTCACCACACAATTGTTTTATCTAATAAAATCGGTGACACGTGTTTCGCTAGCTCGAGCATCTTCAACAACCGTATAAAACGAAGTGACAAATATCTAGCATTAAAAATTGTAAAACATGTATTTTGCACCCCACTTTTTACTGTGACCATGTGTGCGCGTGAACAAACTTTAGAAAGACATTATTTTTCTTGCAACGTTTAAGAAATAAGATATCTTACAGACTATAAAATCGGTTAATTCTTCGGGAATGGTCGGATTTTTCATCTTGCACAAAGCGATGTATTTTCTCATCACTCGCATGCTTAGCACCTGCATTTCCGTAGCCGGCTGCTTACTGTGCTGGTGCACGTAGGTTATGTGCTTCGCCAATCGCAAGTCGTTTTCCGCATCCGGTTTGTCCTGTATGAGCCATAACAGGTCGAAGCGGGATAACAGCGCGGCCGGTAACTGGATGTTCTGTTCGATCGTCCTTTTCGGATTGTATCGGCCGTAAGCAGGATTGGCCGCGGCCAGGATCGAAACTCTTGCGTTTAAGCAGGTCATTATTCCGGCCTAATTCGGATAAAAACACATTTATCAATAGAAACCGGATT